>JAQFVV010000888.1:0-172919 GCA_028023455.1 Epiperipatus broadwayi | reverse complement strand
ATATATAATAGAATATAAAAATATATATATATATAACCAACTATACACGCTCCTCTAAACTTGTTCTTGTATTTAATTTGAACTTCCTGGGCCACACGGCTACTTCATAGGGCAGATAAGGCTTCCATTCACTGATATACTTTGAGTCTTTCTTGTCATCAGGGTCTGCTATTTCTTCTAAGGCATCTTCGGACTTGATAGCCAAACAGGTGGTGTACTACGGCTGAAAGTCTACTCCATGGTAGGATAATAACCCGGAACGTATAATCGAGCCATCTTTCAACTTATCGGATCTGTAAGTATACTTCTCCCGTATATATGTATATCGCACATGGCTGATTAGGGCAAGTAGATCCTAAATAAATTGCAGTTCTCCAACTATGATTCGTCTTTTGTTTTTTTGTTTTTTCTATTTAAACGTATTGAGAATCCATGTTGTTGATCATTTTCCAAACTCCACTTAACAATCCTTGCTAAATGCTAATTATTCAAATTCTTTTTCTGGGAAATAACCAAGTGATTATAATTTTAACAGACACAGTTCATTTTCTCCTTTCTCTCTGTCGGATTGTTTTTCACAAATCTCTATACTGTTCCATTTTTTTAGACTAGCGGGAGACAAGATTTAATTTTCTAAATCTTTGCCATTGGAATGTTTTTGCAAGCTAGCATTAACTTGTCCGCACTCTTTAGCAGGCTAATCTCCCTTGGTCCGCATGCTTTAGCAAGCTAGTACTCGACTGACTCAAAGCCCCCAGTAAGCAGCACATATAGCCCAAACAGTCCAATTGTCATACCCCCTCTACGAGCTATTGCATCAGCTAATAATAAATTTAATTATACCTTCATATACCTTTCTACATTCTTTTACCTTTTTATTTATTAAAGTACACTTTTGCAAGCTTCCATATTGAGTACTTGACACCCATTGTGCTTACATTCCTTTCTTAGATAAAATCTATTTTATCTTTATTCACGATCAACCGAAAATTCTTTTATACAAAACATTTTCTTCGGTTGAAAGTAGATTGTAATTAGCAAAAAGGTTTTTTCCCTTTACAAATTTAATTAATTAATTTCAAACCCTCTCCTTCTAACAATTAGAAAAGATAAATTCCAATAAATGCAAAAATTTTTAACTATTTAGAATTTTCTTTTCTTTTTTTAGGAAAATAATAAAAAATAAAAATACATTTCTATATATGTGTGTTCGAACATTTATAAGTAGTAAAATACAACAAAAAAAAAAAAACTGTTCTACACATAAACAAATATTACAACTTATTTTCCCTTTTTTTTTTTTTTTAGACAGGTTTGCTAGTCGAATAAATTATTAAAACATATATACACTGCATACACTTGTACTGTGGGTATAATAAGAATATAATATAGCCCAAACCCATTTATTTATGTACTATATCCATACCTCCCACTTCCCCTCTGAATTATAATTTAATAAATCGTATTAAAATTATAATTTTCATGTGATACATGTAAGCTGTGCTGAATCTTCAGCAAACAGCCATTTTGTGCATGGCCATTATACACAGACTGGCACAATATATATAAATTAATAAAAATATATTTATATGTTAAGTATTGTTTCAAATATTGTATTGGATATTTTTAAATATAATTATTTAAAACATAATTTATAAAGCACTTAATAAAACATTAATTTGTTACGGCATGCTGCTATTATTTTTAAAAGTAAACAATTTATTCTATTTGATCATTTTTAATATTGTTTCAAGTAATTTATAAAACCCTAAAAAAAGTCAGCGTTTTATTAATTATTGTAAGTAGATATTTTTTTGAATATAAATAATGTGAGGCTACTTCTCATATTTGTTTATATTGATTTATTGCTTAAATTGAACTAAATACAAGAAACAAAAATCCATAGCCTATACATATATAAAGTATAGATGGATAATAGGTAAATAATGAATAGAAAATATATGTATATTTTCAATACTATAGAAAATTCGCTTTTTTTAAAAAAAGAAAAAAGATAAATAATGCGAGCTACCTCTTGTGTTTATTCTTTTTTTTAAAAAAATTCTTAGATTTAGCCTATTCTTTTTACTATCATGTCTATATTAGTATTTAGTCTTTCTTTTTATTACCATATCTATATTAGTATTTTGATTAATCAATGGTGCATGGTTAATATCTTTAAAATCAAACAAATGTCCATGCCATTTTAAAATTTTTGTTCTCACATTTTAATTAAATATATTTAAAACTTATTTTATGGCCTGAGAACATATTTTAATAAATGGTGAAAGCTTGTCAAATTCAGTAATAATTCTTTTGCTATACTGGCAGCATTTTACAATTTACTTTTTCATATGTTAAATATATTTAAACTGAGATCCCATTGGTTAATGGAATCTATATACTGCATTTGGGTGTCACAATAGGAGTCACTTCCTTTATGATGACATTATAATAATAGTAGAAAATAGTTGTAATATTAATGTAGTGATGAATGCCCTAAAAAAGTTTCAATAAATTACAGGTTCAGTTCAACAAATCAGCAGCATGGCAATTGGCAACGGGTAAAAGGATACCATCGGAATTTATAGCTCAGCCAAAGTCATTCTTGGATTGCTGATATATATGTCAAAGACACGTATGAATGTTCACTTAAATCAATTAATTACAAAAAAAAATTGAAGAGAGGATTAATAACTTCACATCGTTCAAGCTGTATGAAATGACAAGAATCCAACTGTTCAATGCAATTGCAACAGGGGTCCTTAGTTATTACAGTCTATGGGTCAAACTATATAACAAAACAATTAGTAGAATAAACAAGATGGCTAAAAAATTCATCTGGGGAAAAAAATCTAGATTACTATCAACGGCAATATTACAGTTACCCATTAATAAGGGAGGGCTTAACTTAATTGATCCAAAGGTATATGTAGATTTTATTACTGTAAGAACATATTTAAACATTATTAAGGATCAATACTTCAGTCCACCAACAGGGATATAAAAATATATAATGAAATAGGACTGGAGAGAAGATCTTATTTGGCAGATATGTTTATTACATATAAGGACATACAAGATGATCTAAATGTGCAAAATTTGGAAGGAATTAGATATAAAGACATAAGAATGGGAGTAAAACCTCATGAAAATTCATGGATAAATTGTTCAATGAAAAGGGTCCTAGTTAAATTCCACTCAATTTATACACCACAGACATGTATGAAAACCATATTCAAGTTGATCAATGAAATTTTACCGACCACAACATACATTAATAGAAGATTGGGAATGAACTTAGAGGAAACTTGTTCATTTTGTAAAAATAAATGTGAAACAATTCAACACTTACTAGAAGAATGCAGTGCTTTTGGAAGGCTAAGATACATAGTTTTCCACACTCCAATGATAAATCTTAAAATACTACTGAAGCAAAATGTAATAAAATTCAAAACTCATAACGCAATGGTGATAATACATGCATTGAAAACTATATGGACAATCCGGTGTTCTTTAATCTTTGATAATAAAAAGTTTAATTGGTTGAAGAAACTTGACAATGATTGGGACAACTATTTTGCTAGGTGTTTGAAATACGGGCCAAAGAAGGTTATGGAAATAGTATGGAGAGGGACTGCTATGACTGTTTGTGAAATGTGGAAGTAAAAGTACACACACAATGAGAAATAAGACAGTAAAAGTATATAGAGTGGTAAAATAAAGGATCTCTTAAGAGAGAAGATTCCATGTTTTAAACTAGGAATACAATTTGTAAGGCCTAACTCTAGAATTTAGTAAGAAAATTATATTAACATTTCAACAATGAGAGTCTTATAGATTTGCATTGTGGTACTTTGGGGACAGGATTGATAAATTTGGTGTAAAGGATAAAGTGAATCAAAAACTAATTTGTAGATATTTCCTGTACATATTTAAATGTTTGTTTAATAAAATTTATTACTTAAAATAAAAAAAAATATTTTAGGAAAAAATTAAAATATTTATATTCAAATTTTAACACCTACATTCTGATCAGACAATATTGTAATAACTGACATTATAACTTTCATAAAGTTTTAATGAACAATCCACTAGCCATGATCACTTATGACATATTTCATAAGGCATACCACTTTTGTATTATCTTCCCAAACATATACTTATTTTTTGAATTAAACTTCTGATTTTATCTAGTTCCAAAATGACTTGTTATGCACAATACTCCTTCGTGCAACTAAAGATTTTTAAATCTACTAAACCTATAACTATTATATAATTATTGCTTTTTAATGCTAAAACTATTTATATCCGCATATTCACATACACATAAAAAAAAGTGTTAGAAATATGGTTGAACAAACATACAATTGTACTGCAACAATTAGTACAGTATATAAAAATAATTGTAGGCATGAAACTAATGATGACTTCATATATCAATGAAAAAAAAAACAGTAAAATAAATGAAAATTGGATGAGAATAGAGAAAAAACACAGAATGATCATTTGTTAAGAAATCAGAACGAGATCTTTGTCTTTGATAAGCCAATATTTTATCGTACAAGATTATAAAAAAACTTTAAAAAATAAAACATTTTTCATTTATTTTTTCATAATTAATTAAATATCTAAATTTATTTCTATTATCAGCCAGTAAACCTTACTCAAAGAATGAGTCTTGTATTCAACTAAAACATTCATATATATATAAACTTTTACTTTATAATGATATGTATCAGCAAAGAAGACAATTATACCTAGCGTTATCTTTATGATATCATTAAACTAAAATCTTTTTCTTAAAATTTACTACAGCAGTTCAATAATAACATTGTAAATTTAGTTTAGAATATTACTTGAAAAGTAATTAGTCTTATTTTCTTTTACTTCTACGACTGAATTAAATACTCAACAAAAAAAAAGAAAAAAGAAAAAGAGCAGTTTGTACAGTACATGACAATTCTTTCTTGAAGGCAAAAACGTTAAGTACATTAAATTGTACTAGCCAATCATGGGTTAACAGATTCCAAGGAGTAATTCTTGTTATAATGACTAGTCTTTTTCTCAATTGCTGAAGCAGTAAAAGGTTCCAAAAATTATACAACATAATAATGAACAATCTGAAGGCAGTAACTAAGGATGTTTGGCCTCCAGTAGGAGGATGAAGAATAAAAAATAAACAGTTTTAAAACCTTTACAATAATAATACGTGATTTGAGAAAGCAAAATTATCTTTGAATGCGAATTAATAAGACGGCTTACATATTAAGAACTATTTTATATAGCGATTGCTGGAAACAATATTTCTAACGTAAAATAAAGTGTTTACATCCTTATTTACAATGAACAATTTATATAATGTATTCATATATAAGACTATTCCCATCATCTAATATTAAGTATTGAATGTCTTTAGAAAAATTTAACATTATTTAAATTTTCCAATTTCATTCAATTGTTAGTAATAGCACACAGGTTAGTATATGCAGAACATTTTGAGTGATATTATTCTCCTCTCTTTTTCAGATGAGAGTACTAGCGTGGAAACAAACCTGAAATCAGATTCTCAAATACTGAATTTTAATATAACACTAATCAAATGAGCCATTTTATTAAAGACAACAGTCAGTAGAAATTTTATATACTTATCTATGAGATTCCAATTGATTTCTCCACTTTTTCCTAAGAACGAAAATGATTAATAGTTTCCATACATTATGTATGGTTACATTAGGTTGACATGTGGGGGGGGGTTCATTGTCATGTGTGCAGCTTTTGTGAATTTTCTTATTTTTATTTTTTCTTCTCTATCTCATATTTTTGTATTTTCCCAATATAACATATGTTCATAGGTACATACATGGTCTGCCACCTTAGACACACCTGTTTTCTCTCTCCTAATCTTCAGTTTATGCTCTTGCAATCACTACACCAAAAACACAAAACATGGAGTTATACTATCACTAAGAAACAGAGTAAAAGAAGTTTGTTCAGAAACCAGTGATTTGAAAAAATAAAAGATTTATTTAGAACAAACTCTTATGAAAAATGGTTACCTATCAACTGTCATTAAGAAAACCTTAGATACACAAAAAAAAAATCAAAAGAAAAACCAATAATTGAAACCATAGTGTAAACATACACACTAAAATAACAGACAAGTAAGAAAAATCTGTCATCAGTATATTATCAGACCAGTCTTCTGGGGCCATACCACATTATAAGGAATTCTAACATCTATAAAACCTAAATTTGAAATTCTGAAAAGCAAAAACTGCATCTATAAAATACTATGTGATTGTGGAAGAATGTATATTGGCTAGACTAAATGCCCCATTCAAAAACAATTGCATTAGCACAAACTGATGATACAAAGAAAGAAAATGTGTTCAATTGGGAAAATACAAAAATATTGGTTAGGGAGAAAAAATACGAAGAAGACAATTCAAAGAAGCTATGAGAATGGTAAATAACCTCATAAGTCAACATAGTGTGATTATATACATAATGTGTCAAAACCACTAATCAACTTTACTCTTAGAAAAAAGTAGAGATATCAGCAAAAACCCTATAGGTAAATATATGAAATTTCTATTGACAGAATAGCTCAGTTGGTTAGAGCATTATCTTGAAATGCAATATTAAAAAAATCTAATGGTCCAGATTCAATTTTCATGCTAATACTGTAACTAGTCAAGCCAGCAATACGTGAAATATTGTGCATATACTAACCTGTGTGTTCTTAATAACTGAATGGAATTGGAAAATTTAAATAAAGTTTAATTTTTCTAAAGAGATTCAATATGTAATATTACATGATGGAAATAGCGCATTACATAAATACAACTAAAATACCATCATTCATAAATGTTCAGGAAAATATATGGTGCATATATATAATTAAGTTTGCAAAAACTTCAAAGTGCAATCAATTACTGAATTAATAAAATTTACATTACTACATTATAAATAAGATTATAATGCATTGCCAAAAGTGATTATATCATATAATAGTAACATTCAATGGTGTTATTGATTTGAAAGAATTGACTTAAGTTTTTAATGTTGTAATATTGATAGAAAAGCTATCTTTTAACAAATTCAAACTCAATACTATAATCACTCTGATAACTAATTTTGCAAAAAAAAAAAAAAACCAACAATTATAATCTAAAATTATATAATCCCATAGTAATTTGCATAAACATATATACAACACATAGATGAAAAATGACTTGGAAAGAAAGTCGGGTAAGTTTAGAAAATATTTTGGAAATTGAAACTTTTTATTATTATGTGTTATATTTATAACTTCACTTAAAATGTAAAAATTTTCCAGCTACTATCTCTGCATGAATCCCATGGCAAATGAGAGCAAAAACTGCTAAGACTTATTTTAATTTAAGCATAATCATGTCAAAAACACGAATGCCTGATTCAATTACAAAAAGAAAAAAAAAAATAGCCTGAGGTCTTATTTCTAAATATTAAATTCAAAATGCAAGCTTTTACAGTAAAAACTTCAGAAAGCTATCACTATGATTCTCAAACTTGCCATTGATGTTGGATTTAAAATAAATATATTGGTAGGATAATTTATGTTCTCCTATCATCAGATCATTTTCAGTCACTATCAGATTCACTGCATGATAAAAGTCTCACTGAGTTTAATTCATCAAATTCAAATCATAATTTCTCTTCCCCATATCACTCCAACAAACTTCCTTATCAAATCTATTTTACACAAGATGTTCTCTTTTTAGATCTTTTATAACTTTATGAAACATTTTATGACTTCAGTTATACTTTTACAGTTATTTCTTTAATCAATGTTTCAATCCTAACTTCCATTTTTGCTCTTAACTCTTTCAATCCAGATAAACATGCATAATACTTAGATTACGAATTTCTAAATTCCTTTTTGTTACTCCCAACATGCATCTCTCTATCCTTCACTGGATTATAAGATTCTGATTTGATTTTCTATTAAATGTCAGTGTTTCAGATTTATAAGTCAGTACTAGTGAAACCCCATTTTCTAATAAAAGCATTTCATTCAAGTTTAATTCTATAACCAATTTTATCCATTATGTTTCAATCTGTATTACTAACCTGACAATGGGATTTTTAATTTTTAACATTTTCTAATTCATCATTATCAATTGCAGGCTTCTTGGTGGTTCTGCAGCGCCGCCTGGTGGCTCATCCAGTTCTTGAGAAAAGCATCAAATTATTATATCAGCCAAAAAGATGTAGAACATTTATATATTTTCCATTTATTTTTACTATTTTAATTTTTTCATTTAAATTCACAAAATACTTTGCACTAAAGTGCTTTAAATTTTTTTTTTTTTAAATAAAATTAATCTATTATATATTTTTATCAATATCAATCATTAAAGTATTATTATGTAGTATAATCACTGCCATTGCATTTTGATAAAATTGTTTAGATAGGGACAATGACTTGGATCTATGCCTTTATGTTCTGAAATATAAATCACTATCAAAGTAAATATAGAATCAAGAGCTGTTTCATAATCTATAAATTGAGAGAATAATGGCAACTCATTAATTTTTTCCTATAATTTCTCATAATACAATTTTTATGTTTCTTAATTATGCGATGAACTTCATTATTTTAAAATATACAACTAAATATCAGAATTTGTCAGTTTCTTACATAGCTTTAAAAATACTAGAATAAATATGTCAATGAAGTAAAAAAATGGCACAACTTTATAATCTAAATATTGTTTTAAAAATCCCATAGTTTTCAAGCTAACACATTACTATTAAATTTTAAAACTTTTTCTAGTATACCATCAAGACTTCCATTTTCAAAATTATAAAACACCCTTTTATCTTTATCCAAATATAATTATATAGTTAGGAATGGTATTTCATTAAAATCTATCTATTACTATTAAAAATTAAAACTTCTTGCAGTATATTATCAAGACTTCCATTTTTTCCAGTTTTAAAATTATAAAACTGTTTTATCTTTATTCAAATTTAAATATATAGTTAGAAACAACATTTCATTAAAAAGTAACATTTAAATTTTTATATCATTATTCAAAAAAATAATCAAAAAAAAAATTTTAAAAAATATCATCTATGGATTTAACAGAATTATGAATATTGTATTTCATATCTATATATTATGTTTAATGTTCACAAAAAAAAAGAAAGATCTAAAGTTACATTAAATAAAAAAAAATGATATTTAAAAAAGGGGGGGATGCCATCATAAAAATTTTTTACATTTCCAAATATTTTAAATAACGAAGTGAAATGTGCCATCAAATCTGCTGCAAATGACAGAAATGTTCTAGTAAATAATAGAATTAGTTGATACTTTAAAAGATGCAGATGAAAAAGTAGATAAATTGTTGGCAAAGTTATAAAGCAAATTTCTAAATTATAAAAATATATTATAGGATTGGAAGACAGTAATGATATTCTTTGCAAGAAAAATAAGAAGAAAAATATTGAAAATTACATGTTTATCAATCTTCAAACAATTCTATATCATAGTCTTTATTAAGATCATAATAATTTATCTATATAGAAAAATTAAACACAAAAACACTAAAAAATAAGGTGGATTAAAAAAAAAAGAACTATTATGCTAATTGCTTCTAAATTCACCGTTTTAACAAAATTTGATAAAGCTCTGTTGTTCCTATTTTTAATAACATCAAATTTTCTTCTTATTGTGAAACCAACTTTCTAGGATGTTTTTTATTTTTATGACTTTTGTTCTTACTGTAGATTTTCTGACCACTTCATAGTTACATTTCCTTATGTCATTATGAATTCTTTTTCTACTTTTTAAAAACTCTAAATATTCAATTCCTCTGAATAGATCATTTTTAAATATTTTCCAACTATTTCTGTACTTCATATATTCATTAATAATTGCTACTTTCTATAATGGCTGTCTGTGTAGTAGTTATTATTAAAGAATCAGTTATCATCTTATTAATCTCACTCAATCTGAGCCATACCAAAGTGGTTAAAATAATTTGCAAGTTTTTACTTTAATTCATTGGAGTATTTTGAAAGTTAGAAAGATCAAGGATCAATATAATCTTTCTTAAAAGATTGTATCTCTCTAGATTTCCATTAATATATTATATATTCCAGTAATTAATGACTACATTTCTATGTCAAATTCATTAAGCAATTTACAATCTAAAAAATACAAATTTTCTGTTAGTTAAAATATAATTAATTTATTGTACTTTATTTTAAATGCTTTCATATTCATTTTGAATTTTTCTCAAAAAGATTTCATAAAATATAATTTTATTATTCCACATATTCCACAAGACTATGCTCAATCTCATTTGTTATAGTTCTTTCAAAAGTCTTTTGTATATCCGAGTGAAAAATTTTTATGAAGTGGTAAAATGACAGATTTAGTGGGTAAAGGTTGTCATTACAACCAGCTAAGTAATAAGTCATTCAATTATCACAAATTGTTGAGCATGTAGTTAAATTATCTGTATTAATTATTTTTCATTAAGTTGAAATAACTAATCATTCTATCCTGTCTGATACATGATCAATCTCACAATATTGTTCTTTCATTCGTAATTTATAAAGAAAAATCTCTTTCCACTTATTGCTTCAATAATTGTGCTTTTATAGTAATGTCAAAAGTTCAGCAATATATCAAGGATGACTTCTATTCAGTTACATCCAGCTTTAAATATAAAAAAATGTCATCATTGAATCTTAGCTTAAACCCAGGGCTTAGTGATTCTTAGCATACTTTAACCTTGCCTCTGACTACCAGAAATTGATATTATATTTTATCTTTATTTGCTATGGTTATTTAAATATTTTTTTAAATCAGCTTTCATTCACACATGCATCCAGGCATTCAAAAAATTGAATTGACAATCTCAGCTAAAAACTATCAAACATTTGAGCATTTATTTGGTTTTAAAAAATAAATTCACCTTTCTGGCTAATGCATATTAGTGATTAGTCTATTCCTGTTTGAACTTCAAAATAAGATCTGCTCTGTTCTTTTTAAGGCTTCAAAGTGAAAACAAAGAGTTTTCTTTCAATTTAATGACCTATTACTTTTTCAGCTAAGCTATATTGCAGATTATATACAAGTTTTTTTTTTTGGAAATTTATTCAATTTTAGCAGTGATAGAAAACAAATAAAGCCTAATAAATAATACAATTTGCTATTATTTTATATTTAATTGTCTTAGCATTAAGAAATTATATCACTATTTAAGTTTTAGATAATTTTATTGAAATAAGGTCCTGATTTGACATAATTTGTCATTTACATGTTATCATAACCCCTGGAAATTCTTGCTTACAATTCAATCCTACTTATAATACTTTAGAAATCTGGTTAAATAATATACAATCTTGGCAATAATCTTTTTTTTTACATAAAAAGAAAGGATTTTCAACCTAGGACAAATAAAAATTTCTATAATGTCTGGCAATAACAATAATAAAAATCTTAATTATTTTTATTAAAGTGTACCTAAATTAATAATATATATATATATTATAGATGATATTGAAAACAGTTAATAATAAGTTAAATTCATATGAAATATATTTATTTAAATATTCAAAAATATTAAAGTTAAAATGGTACATAACTACAAATGCCTAACAGCATCATTAAAAATAAAATTCTAAATTAAAACCAGTTTATTTAATCTTATGAATTATTAATATTATTTTTAAAAAAGTATAAGACTGATAAGATTCCTTAATAACATAATCTGAAAATTACCTATCACCTTTTCTTTTTTAGTTTGGTGCAAAAATTCTACTTTAAAATTAAAAGATAAAAAATATATATCAGAATTTACAAAGAAAATCTATATATTTTCTATAAACAAAAATGACTTTAAAAAAAAATCAAAAAGATAATTTGAAATACACATAAATAATGGATTGAGTGAAATTCATCATTTACATTGTTCTTTGAAGTTACCTGTTAATGAAGATTATATGCATCGTTTTGTATGCAATTTAAATTTTTATTATGTTTATTTCAAGAAGTTGATACTAAAGTTGAAAAAAAAAAAAAGAATAGGGATATCACCATTTCTGAAATGAATACTGTTTTGATGATTTGTATTATTTTCTGGATTTAATATTCTGAAATATAAAATATGATTTACTTACTGTTGGAACGTTTTTAATAAATTTATTAATAATATTTAATAATCTATTAGTATTTCAGTTAAGAAAATTATCAATTCAGAAATGTATATGTATTTGTTTCACAGAAGGTAATGCTTCCATAAAAATATAACACCTCTTTTTCTTAATTTTTCTTTTTTGATTTTTATGATCAGTGCATCAACACACATCAGACAGAGAAATTAATCTGAGATTTTGCCATGCAAGATATTGGTTTACTAACACAGATTGGACTGTTTAATGAAAATAATATGGAATGATTACCTAATAAACAATATAGTTTTAAAAATATTCTTAGCTTTTTGAACATAACACAATGCTTTATATATATATATATAAAGAGAGAGACTCCAAAGAAGTCCTTATTTATATTAGAGACATAAAGGTTCAAATATTGAAAGTAGAGTAAGTTTCCTTACAAATAAAAAATGAAAAATAATCTGAAGAGATTAATGATATAGCTGACAGAATATAAAGATTAATTATTCACAAGATGTTTTTTAAGTTTATGTCCAATGATTTCTTATTCTGATAAAAAGTGAGAGACTTTTATAGACATGAATAGACTGTTTTTAAACAGATTAAATGCCATTTTATATTTGACATGTTAAATTTTAATGCAAGGTGGGAAAAAAACACTAAAAAAAATATTTAGATAAGAAGAAATGAAATGTGATTGAACATGAAAGTATTCAAACAAAACACAAGGGATAAGTTATATTTAGACAACAGTATGTTCAACAGATTTAACACTAGAAGTTCACTCATGAAAAAAATTTATATGATATTTATTTATACAAAACTAGAAAAACAAAATTAAAAGCTATTACTAAAAATAATAGTAAAAAAAAAGAAAGATATCCCTAATCTTCATAGCAGTGTAATGAATTTAAGCTAGAATATACAAATCATTTCAAAATGTTAAAAGGCTTTAAAACTGACTCATATGGCAGATTACAGACAGTTTTTAAACAAAGTTTACTCATAACAGAAGCCAAAAACATTGGCAATTCAACAGACAACCTACTGAGGCATGACTATGTATGCAAAACAATAATTACAAAACTAATTAAAATGATCTACTTAAAAGATTTGAATATGGTAAAAAATATAATGATGGCATAATAAAATATAATTATGAAATGATAAGAAAAGTTATAGAAAAAAAAATAAAGATATAAAATAGAACTTTGTTAATGAAAACTTTAATATGCCATGATTTTTTAAAATAATAATGTTATCATGGATATGTAAAAAAAAAAAAAAATTCTACAAAAAAAAAACTATGTGGCAATAGAGAACATAAGATAAAATCGATACCATTAATATCAACTCATATGGTACATATTCTAAAAAAAAAAAATTAAATATGTAATTAAATCTATGAAAAAGCATCAGCAAATGATGGAATAATTATGAATATTTAAAAATAATCAGATGGAAAAAAAATGCTGCCAAATATATATCATTCAAATTAATAAAAATATAAAGTTACAAAGAAATGCATAGAATTTCAAATACAGTCAGTGCAAAGAATGTCTACTATTAATACTGATTATAAGAGAATAATCCACATTCAAATTATCAAGAAAAATTTAACTGTGGATTTATAAATAATTGTATACAGTTGTAAATTCAAATCATTGTTGGTAAATACAAATATTCATTATAGAATTATGTTTAGCATTGCTCATAATAGAACAACTACTATTAAAAAGAAGTGTTAGCAACATCAAAAAAGTCATAAATGTTGAAAACAATTAAAACAGTGAAATAACCTGAGCTTGATATCATAACTTAAGCGGGTCCATGCCCACATAGTCTATGGTGTAATGATGAAACTCCAAAAACTTCTGAGATATCAAATATAGTTGGATTTATTATTGAACCAAAAACAAACATATATGAAATTTGACATAAAATCTACATCTTGGTCTACAATTTTTCTATTGTTTGAAATGATTCTTGTTTAAGCATCCAAAAAAATCCAAGATATAAAACATAATTTAGATGACAAATCTATAAATTGAATTACAAATTATTTCTTCTTAATATTTTATGGTATATTTTCTACAAGTCACATTACCTCTATCTAATGAAGAAATCTGTGATGAGTAGCCACTTCAAGAAATAAATTAAAATGTATCAGTAATATTCATAAAAATAATATTTAATTACATATCTAGAAATTTCAAGTAAGTATGTTTTCTTTTCAAAGTGACACAGAATAGTGCAATAGCAGAAAGATAGCTATTTTTGGAGTTTTTCGTCATATCTTCAAGTAGTGGTATCCAAATTCCTAAGAAGAAAATTCCTAGACATAATTTTATATCCAATTTGTAATTTTTGACAGATGTGAAAAATTAATTAGATTGCTGCTCAATATCATTCTTGCATAATATAGTTAAGTTCATCATTCTTTTGTTGCAGAAGTTTATGTTTATTTTATCAAATGTTTTGTTCAGCAAAAGATTACACATACCATAATTATAGAATCAAGGATAAGTCTATATATAGACTTTGATAATAATAATAGTAAAAAGTTCCAAAATTTTTATATTCTTATTTAAAGTTATTTTTCTGTTTCTAGGATGAAGTTTTTTGTGAAGCTAAAGCAATCCCATTAGTATTGATATATTTTCTATTTCATCATTCTGAGAAAATCATTGATCAATGAATTAAATATATTAAATAAATCAGAGAAGTGATAATTTCTGAAAAGTGATTCTTATAAAATTTACTGTTTTCAATGATTATAGTTATAATACCTTAAATTTTTTATTGAGCATTTTGTCAAATAATTTAAGGATTTCTAACATAAAAGAATTTTAGAGATTTTATAAAGAGATGGTTTTTCAAACAAATGTGATTGCTATTAAAATTGATAAAAAAAATCATTTTTTTTATTTTGGAAACCCTTTTTCCATATTGATAAAGATAGGATTTGTTAACTATAGCTTCATCCTAGTCTAAATTCAGCTTGCTCTGAAAGTATATGATTTCTTATTATTGGTATAATGCTTGTTACAATTAATTTTTCAAAGACATTTTAGCAAACATGTAATGATGTTTTTCAGATTGTTATACTTTAGCTTTCATAGTAAATTGAAGGAATTGAATAATGATGGTAAAGTTTTTATAATCATGCTTTGGAGTATAAACTAAAGTTTTTTTAAACCTCTGGATATATGATATCCATTTCTGGTGTCTTTCATTGCTTAAGATAATAAAAAGTGAGTTCTTTCATCAATGCATAATATTTTATCGAGTTTAAGATTAAAAACATGTTGTGAAAGAGAAGTCTTTATTTCATATTAGTGAATTTCTTCCTTATCTACCTGACATGTAAGACTGATAATTTCATTGGCTATGACATATGAACATGGTTCTTCTCATTTAGGCATTTTTGTCTTATATTGTCAAAAGATTTCATAAATTTGTCAGTAATTTCCAGGTCTTTGATAAATATATATTTATTTCAAATATTAGAGAATTAATGCCAATTACACACACTATAACAATTTCCTAGTCAACCAGTTGATGCACATAATATAAAATATTACTCTGAATATCAGATGCAACAAAACAACAATTTTCATTGCATAAGGTACAATAATTATGACTAGAAAATAACAAATCAAATGAGTCAAATTATTTTAAAAAATCCTCCTAAAAATAAATAATTTTTAAAATAATCGTAGTAATAATGATTAATATTCTTCCTTTATTAATTTCACATATCAAATAAAACATCCAATTAGTTATTTTTTTGTATAAAGATTGACAAAATAATATTTAAAAATTATAAAATCTACTTGATTTTTCTTTTATAAACTTTGATTTTGCTATTAAATCTTATCTTCACAAATTAATATTCTTTTTACTGAGATGAAAATATCCTAGGGAATGCTTTTATTTAAAAAATATATCATTTATCTCAATTTAATTTTTTACACACAAAAAAAAAACTAAATTAAACTATGGTATCAGGATAGAATAAAAATTATGTGACATATTTTCTACTTATTATAATTCCACTTTATTGTTGTATAACTTCTAAATTTGTTTTTAAATACATAATACAAAAATTTTATGGACTTCTTTTGTCCCTTGAAATAAAAACTACCAATTTATCTATTTTATAAAATAATTTTCATTCAGTCTTACAAAATAATCATCATTTTAAAAAAAATGGCAACCATTTAAAAAAAATTATAGAGAACAGCTAATTATTAATAAAATTAACTATGGCAAACCCTCATATAGAGGTTTCTCTTATACAATGAACTATCCATGCATTGATATGTGCATAAGTTTGAGAAGCATTTGATTTGCTCATTTAAAACTGATAAACAAAATTAGTTCTCATTATCTCCTATTTTTCCATTACATTACTTAATTTTTTTTTTAATTACTAAAAAAAAAAGTGCTTTAATCGTTTAAATTTGATAAGTAATACATGGAAAATTACTTATCACAAATACCATTTTTCCTGAGATTTCAGTTTCTATTAATGTAAAAATGTTAATTAATATATTTAACATAAAACAGTTTATCACAAAATACCGTTTATTGCAAAGAATATTTGTAATTTCAAATAAAAAAATATTTTTATTAAAATGAAATTAGCCTACTGAAGGAATTGATCTTTGTTAACAAGTCTTTGTTATTTTTAAAAACTTGTAAGAAAAATCATGAAAAATTTACTCTATCTATAAAAAAAAAAAAAATATTAAAGAAGTAAAAGAATAAACTTTTAAAAGCAGCTACAAAATATTTAGAATAATCTGTAACTTTCCTTTTTACATCTCTCTTTTTTCATATATTTTCAAATATTTCCTAATAATGAGGTTGAATTCAAATTTTCAGGGAAATTATTTAAGCTACATAATTATATATCCACCATCTGATTTTGTATTAAATTATCTTTTCAAAAATGGCTGCTATTTAGAAATATTTTTAAAAATAAAGTTTTTAGAATAATTTTAGTTTATTTGCTTACTTCAATGTTTTATTTTTTAAAGAAAAAAAAAATTTTTTTTTAAAAATTAATAATGTAAGAATTCTTCAGTATTAATATTTAACATAACAATGTATTTCTTGTTCATTTTTAAGGAGAAATTATTTTTAGCAGTTATTAATATATATATATAACTTTTAAAAATATATGGTATTACATTTAAGTATTATAAAATCTAAAATTTAGTAGGCAGTCTGAAAAATTATTATCCACATATATATGTGTATGTGTGTGACTCTATGATATATCTTACATGCAATTATTTGTTTATTTTTTCAATGTTTGTATATTATTTTAAAATATATTAGATAACATATATATATACTATACACAATATATTTATCTGTGAAAATTTGTACTGTACATAACTTTTTTTTTTTTAATTTTATTTCAGTGGGTAAAAAAAAAATACTATCATAAAAATAAATGGCCAACTGGCCACCCATCTGTACAAGCAATGGACTATATATATATATATCATGTTTTCAAGAGCTATGTTTAATAAATTAAAATAAAATATCAATGTTTTGATAAGATAACACTTGTTCTCAACTGGCTGATAAAACAGTAATAATCATGTGATTATAGAAGAGATAATTGTATCACATAGAATAACTTAAAATTTGTTAGTGTTTTTACATTTTTATTCATTTTTGTGAGGAAACTCTTTTATACAATTAGTAATTTTATTGTTTCATTACATTTGTTAATGTAATTTATATATATATTTATAGTATCCTTAAATATTCTCTGATAATGGTTGTGGCATGTGGATATAATTTTAATATTTGACAATTTTATGTGATGGTCAATGCCTAAAACATGGAGAGCAAGGGCTGAAGATATCGAGAGTTTTTTCACTGCATTATTATGCTCATTTCTTTTAGCACTTATATGTCTATCACTTCTTCCCATGCATGTGGTTGGCCACCCTGTTAACAACAAATGCAATCTTGTCAAAATGTTGGTGTTTTAATTTTATTTTGTTAAGCACATTGCTCTTGAAAACATGTTTTATAAAATGTCATATGCCCATGAAAACCTTCATTTAATTATATATACATGTGTGTGTGTGTGTGTAAAATAAACCAGTTTCATATCACTATCTTTTATTTATGTTGCTTTATTTGTATTATACTTGTTTCACAGATAGCACTGCTGAAGTAATCTAACATTAAGTGATATCAATAAGTTCTATTTATTTATATATATGTGAATGTGTATGTATCAATTATGTATATCTATTCTTAAAATTATAATTTATCAATGTTATTTTTTAAAAAACATGCAGCAATTTGCCTATAAATAGTGTTTTTTAAATTTGTTTTGTTAGAAAAGAAATATATTTGACATATCTTTTTAGAAAAACTGGATAGAAAATAAGTTTTTTGATTACCCATAGCATGAATTATTATTAATAAGAGTTTTTAATATTTTAATTGTAATTTTGTAAGAAATTTCAATAAACTTATAATCAAAAATTCAATTTAAAAATTTATTTATTGAAATATTTATTTAGGAATATAGATAAAATTATTAACTTCAAATATAATTAAAGTTTTAAATTTAAAATATTCCCTTTGTGACAATATATAATATTTTGTTTTTATGTAAAGTAAATTGAAGTTATTGTGAAGAGTCTATCTTCAATGGAAATGGGGGGGGGGGGAATCAATATGGTGTTCTAGGAGTCAGACAAGTTAATTAAGAATTATAGAAAAATAGAAATAGCATATGCCTGCAATCAATTAGAAATTAGTAAGAATTGATTTAAAATTGGGAAAGAGGAAAGATGAAAATCTTGAAGCTACATTAATAAAATGGATTTATAAAGTGTACAATAAAAAATCTATAATAAATAACACAAACACTAAGTGGAAAACTATTTCTACTTACAATAAGTAAGCCAATGAAACCTCATTGTTGGAGAGAGTTAAGTTTAACCAGAAATTTCTAAATGTATTATCTTTATATAAATAAATAATTGTCGATTTTTTTTTAATAATTGTTTTTCTTTTCTAAAAAAAAATTAGCTTTAGATTTTTTTTTTAAAAAAGGTAAAATATTATTATAATATAAATACATTAAAATAAAATATTAGATATTTTAATGTTATAGGAACCAATGATAAAAGTCCCTAACTAACTATTTGATAACACTCAACTTGTAATTTTTTTCTTCTATTTTCATTGTATGCTCATTAAATTTTATTTAGTTTTTTTTTAATATTAAAAGAAATGTATTTTTATCTTTATTTAAATCTGATATGCAAAAATGTTTTTAAAATGAGAAAATGTATGCAGAATGGAAAATATCAGCCTTCTTTGCGCTTTCATATATATATATATAGGCTTTTTTTTTTTATTGGCTAATATATTAGGAATCTAATATATATATATATAAATTCATGGTAGCTTATATTTTTCATTTTATGTGACACTATAATTTTAAAAACCTTATTAGATAACAAGATCAAAATAAAGAAGATTCAGAACTAATTAATAAAATTACATCCAGCTATGACTTAACTAAAAAAAATTCTAGTTCATTTAAATCAACTCATTGCATTTTAAAATGATAATTAGGATCAAAATAACAGACAATGGGTAAGCAATAATTCTGAAACTCAATGAGTAACTTTACACTATGTGTTGGATTCCATTAAATGACCATTTTCCATAACTTTCTTCTTAAGATATTAAGCAGCTTGGAATAGTTCACAAAGTTTTTCTAATGTCCACACTGATCATTCTTTTTCCTCTCTTAATTTGTTTTTTTTTTCCTTCCTCCTCTTTTAATGATGATAACATAACAAAATCTTTTAATTTCTTGTTTATTAACTATTCCATATGAGTTATCAATAAATCTATCTCCCTTAAGTTCTTGTGTTGCCAAAATATTTTTTAAACTGCATCATTACTCTCTAGAAAGTCTTCAAAATCATTAATAACCTCATTCCATATAATTTTCTGAGATATATTTAGTTTGGGTTTAATTCATATATTTCTATTTCCATAAATTTTATTGTATCTGCAATAGTAAATAATTTTTCAGAATTTTATTAATGGATCATTAAGGTTAATATTAAGAGCTGATTGAATCTGATAGAATAGTAGATAGGTTTATTCAGTATTGACACATTGAATAATAGTTTAGCCAAGAAATTGAAACAATATAGTAGTGTTTTTGGAGACAAAATAAAATCTTCACATTTTTCACTTTCATAGTAGATTCAGAGTGACTGGATGTATTGTCTAGCAGCAGTAGGACTTTAAATTTAATTCTCTCCCATTTTGCATAGTTTTTAAGTCTATGAATAAAAATAATAATGAAACCATTTGATAAATATATCTCAGTCCCAAGCTTTTTTAGTATTTTCAGAATACAGGGAAATGATTTTCATTCTGATTTTTGTGAGCATGTTATTTTTATATTTGTAAATGAGTCCTGGCTTTATCACATAACCTGCAACATTGTTGTGAAATTATTTTATTTTTCCATGTCTAAGTCTTTTGCTTGCATATTTTTTTACAAAAGCATATTCAATTGAAAATTTTCTTACAGAACAATTAAATTTAATTGCAATTAAATACTTGTTCCAGCTGATATTCTTTTTTCAATAATTTGTTTTAAAATTCTACTGGAAATGAAGTGATGACTTCATTATCAGAATATGCAGTATGTTTAAGTCTGTTTCAGTTTCAAAATTTATGTAGCTATACTCTATTTGCACAATTCTTTGTACAGACCTAAAACTTTCTGATGCAATACAAGAATGTTTAGGAAAATGTCCTTCCAGCTCATATCTATTACTCATACTATCAGTGGCTTTTTTTTTTTCAGATTTGATCAGAAAATTATTTCTTAACTTAGTTACCCCTTAGACATTTCAGGAATACAAGCAATAGTGGTATGAATTTGAATTGCTCATTCCAATATTTTTCTAATAGATTGTTCATTTTTTGAACACAATGTTTCCCCCTTCACTGTTAAATTGATAACTTTTATTTTATTTCTCAAGAAAAGTACTTCATGAATTATTTTGGGTATTATAGAATTATTAACTTTACACTTAAAAAATGTTTTAGTAAATATAATATAAAGCTATAATAAATTTTAAATAAAAAAAAGTGAAAAAAAATACTTTTTTTCCATTTATTTAGATCATAAAAAAATATAGTTAAATGAGTTCATGTTTGAAATTTTAGAATATGAGATTGCTGAAAACACTCTAAAGTGGAAAAATGATTACCGCAACATTGTAAATGATATAGACACATAAAAATTACTAAATTTTCAAATTGTAATGCTCTTATTGTATATTCATTCACATTTTTTATAGTACATAAATAAATTAACATATGTTGATACAGCAGATATTGTAGCTGCACAATGTTATTAAATAAAAACATTTTCTTTTTATCTGTTTCTTGTATTTGTAATCTAGTTTTTGTAATCAATATGTATTTTTTAAATTTAAAGTTTAGGATAATATGATTGTGCATAAAAAAATAAGTACCTGTTTTTTAATTTCTTTTTAATAAAGAATTTTGAAGATTATATACAAAAAGACACTAATAGTTTGAACTTAAAAATAGATTAGAGTTGAGTTTTGGTTTGGAATTTAAGAGGGAAGCATGCCAGCAGCAGCTACCCAAAAGTCTTATGATAATGATTCCTTGCTGACTGAAGATCTTGCTAAATATCTATAAATCTGTTACAGTGTCTTTGCTTTAAACAATGTTCAGCTTCAGAAAACTACTATTAGATCAATTGTTAAAATTACTTTCTTACCATCTTTACAAAATTATATATCATAGTAGATTTTCATTGAAACAGTTTTATCAAGTTGATACTTTCAAGTATCATATAATTGCATAAATAATTATAGCTGTCTATCATTGCCAAATTAACCATTATTTATATATAAAAAAAAAATTAAATCCAAACATCCAATTTTTTTTTCCAAATGTAATTCACTTTTTTAAATTTATAAATTCTTTTTGATTTAATAACTTATATCAAATGATATGTAAATTATGTGATAAATTGCTAATATGTATTTTTATCAGAATGTCATTTCAATTAGTAGAATATCCATTTTAATCATTACTAAAACTTAAAAGAATTATGCTTTTATTCTATCATTATTAGTAATTAAAATCAAAGGTGTGATTTTTCACAAATATTCTGATAATAATGATAATTCTTAATTTAAAATATGTATAATGTTTCTTTCTAATCATTCATTTCAAATTTTAAATAGTAGACTTATATAGCAATTGTAATATTCCATTACTCAATTAAATTTTATTTTATTTCTTTTATTCAAAATACTTCAAAATCCTGACTGCTTTTGTGATAAATAGAATTTCATATTTCGATGCTTTAGTCCTAGAAAAGTTATAGTGTGTGTGTGTGTGTCTGATTAGCTGTCTAAATATACCATCACTCAACATTATGCACTGTGTAATGTCACAGTAACCTATAAAACAGATTGTTATTCCTATATTATAAAAATAAAATGGAGTTGATAACATTTATGGATAATAATAATATACTCTCTGTCCTATTTTATTTAGAGGTTTAGAATCAAATATACAATTAAAATATGTGTGCGCGCATATGTGTATACAGTATATTATGATACTTGTAATTCAAATAACATGATTAATCGAATTTTCTTGATTTATTTTTTTTTTGTCATTTTGAATTTAATTTTCATTATTTAAATATTTGAAAACCAGGCACTCTTCACAAACCTGGGAGCTTAATTCTAAGTATAGAGGATTTGAACTCAGATTTTCAAGCATCCTTCAACTATCCACACTATCTCATACAACTGATACACATGACCACACACATGTAGAAAAGATTAATAATCACCAATATACGTATTTCATCCTAAACCAGCACTCATCAGTTGGTCCAGATTACCATCTCTCACACATATATATAATCAATGCTCAGTTTATATTAAGATAACAAATCTTCATACTTCAATGGACAGGCTTCAATCCACTGCAACCTCCAACTTTTCAGCCATCCATATCATTGAAAATCTGATGATGAAAACTCAAATCCCATGCTGATGCTAGATGATAATCTGGACCAACTGATGAGTGCTGGTTTAGCATGAAATACTTATATTGGTGATTATTAATCTTTTTTACATGTGTCTGGTCATGTGTATCAGTTGTGTGGATAGTTAAGGATGCTTGAAAATCTGAGTTCAAATCCTCTATATTTTCATTATTTCTAAAAAAAAAAAAAAAAATAGCCACTGAAAAATAAAACAAAATTAAAACACTTTATTTATTAATTTTTTAAAAATACATTTCAACTAATTGTGTATTGCTTTTATAAATACTTTAAAAAGCTAGTTAAAATCTTAATATATATATAAATAAACTTTGGTTGCTAAATATCATTAAAAAAACTGGTGTGAACTTTATCAACATAAAGTGAAAAACAAATTAAATTATTTTTTTTAAATAAATGTTAAAACATTTTTTAAAAATATAATTAAAACCTCCACTCCACCACATATTGTTGTATCATATCAATAAAGATATTTGAAAAATAGAAATGACCCTCAAAATGAGCATTTCATGCTGAACCAGCATTTGTCAGTTGTCCCAGGTCTCTATCTCTTGCATAAGTCTTCACTATTTGTTCAAAACTTATCAATATCAAATTATTATAATTTGATTTACAAATGCCAAATTTTTGGACTCTCAACTTTAACATCAACCATTTCAGATAAATATACTAATAATTATTAGTAATCATTTATTAAACTAGAAATTATCTCTAGCTCAGAAACAGCTTTAACTCTCAGTTTAACATTTATACAAAAACAGGAAATAAGTCAGTTTCAGCTCTCCTTAAGTTATATTTAAATTACTCATTCCACCAATAGTCATTATGGACTTATCTGAAGTGGTTGGGGTCAAAGCTGTGAGTGCAGAAAATGTAACATTTAGAAATCAAATTGTAATCAATTGATACTAAATGGATGATGAAAATTATATGTAAGAGATAGAAACTTAGGTTAACAATGAATGCTGGCTCAGCATGAAATGCATATTTGGCGATGGAAGTGAGAAGGGGAGGGGGTCAAATGTCTTTTCTAAAAGTATTTGTTCATGTGTTATATCTTAAAATATATTACATGAGGAAAATGAAGTTAAATTATTTTATGTTTATATGAAATCATATATGTTAATATTCAACTAATGATTAAGTTATATCTAAACAAGTGATTAATAGTAATTATTAGGGTATTTATTTGAAGTTGTTTGTGTAAAAATTTGTGAGTGAATGAAATTTGGCAATCGTAAATCAAATTGTAATGTTTAATATAATATGCAAAATGTTGCAAATGTGTATCCAATAGATAGATATTAAAAGTAATAATCATTAATATTTAGTACATGTATTTATAATAATTAAATAAAAAAATGATTGGTTTACTATTCAGGAATTCATAGGAAGTTCAAGTACCAGAAGTGAATTCACATTTCACAATTCTCTTATCTCTGCAACTAAACCAGGCATAATTGTATTTATATTTAAAATTAGGCCAATAAACATCACATGATCACCATTTCTAATGCTTGCAATATGTATAGAGTTTTGCCTGTTTTTATATTTAAAATTGTTAGTTTCTAGCAGGAAGTATGAGCAGTATATAATAAGGATGTAAAAATATTGCATGCCACATGTTAATTACACCCTTAAATATGAAAAAAATTGGAAAAAGGAATACAAAACAAAATTTCTTATTAATAATGTTCAATGTGTCTTCAAAAAAGGAAAAAAATATTGTATGTACAAAAATATGGCAATAAAAGACGTATCAATTATAAACCAGAGTTTATATGTGCGCACTCAACAAAATGTGTACAGATGTCTATATATGCAGATATATCTATATATTCCCACATATATAAAATAAGTTTTTGCTGCTTACGTTATAAACATATCACTTTTTAAAGTCTTTAGAGTTTTTATTAATCACAAAATTCAATAAAGACATTAATTTAAAGTAATCTACTCTTAATGCTTTAGATTTTTCTAAACCCCATTTTCTAACTCTACAATTTGTTAGAGAGATGGGAGGTGGTCTTAAAATCATTACCTTTTTTAGCCATTCACCATTACTTTATAAAGCTATTCTACCCCGCACAATTTGCAATTTACATCTTTCTTAAACTTGAGCTGATTTTCTGTGTATGCGACTAATTTTTTTTCATTAGTTATTAATTCACACTTGCTGGTTTTCTAGTCTCAGTAGAATAATTCTCAGATGTCATGTACCAATCTATTTAGATGAGAGCACCTTTTTTTTGTCGGTCACAAGGCAAAATCAATTGAACTTTATTTTTACGAAGTCATTTTTAAAATCCTTCATCCTTTCAGTAAAAAAAACCAGTAGCCAGATCAGCATTTAAAACTAATTTCCAAACATTTATAAATTTACTTTTTCTTATTGAATAAAACGTCAAATTTCAAAGGATGAAATCTCAATTATATTTAGAAAAAATGAACTTATGGAATATACAGATATATATTTATCTAACATTATATATCGCAATCAAAATTCATTACTTCTTTTTATTCCTTTTGATTTATTCATAATTAATTTTAATGATTTTTGTCTAAGCATGCATTCATATACTTAGATATATAAACTAGTTACTATTGCTTTAAGATTATTATATTTGTACACAAATGCTTCTTTAAATTAGTAAATGAATATTAGCTATCCTTTGTAAAAATAAAATGAAAAAACTATGGAGGGGGTTATTGACATTAATTGATAAAAACATCTTCAATGGGTTTTTTTTTTTTAATATTATATTTTAACTGTTCATACATTTAAAGAATTGAAAATCATCATACTGCTATCCAATTAGTATTTATTTAGAATCTTTATCACACTTCTCACAATTGGGTTGTCAATCCAAAAATATTTTGCACATCATCCGGTCATTTTAAATGAAGTTCTTCTGTATTTACTCAGAAAAAGATATTGCTGCTTTTATTAAAATTTATGAAAATATTAAATCTTGCAATGTATTTACTAAAAAAGTTCAAGCTTCTTTATTTGTTCATATAATAAATCGCCAACATATTTTATAAATATAATACAAATAATGTAAACTATCATAATATTATCAATGTATTGCAAACAAATTACTAGCAATTTTATTGGGGTTTTTTTTTTTTTTTAAGTATTCATATTCAGCCATACCAGCTAGCATCAAGACTAATTGCATTCAGATGAAATAGAATTGATACTAGATGGTAAGGCAAGATACTTTAAAAAAAGAGTTTGCTAAGTAATTTGTCCATATAATTGCAAATTTAGCAGTAGTGTATTTGTTTTATTATATAAAAACATTTTAATTATGTGATGGAATACACGTGGCTAGAATAATCACAGGTGTGAAAGAAAAAGCTGTTAAAGTCTGCTGCACTCACATTAATTATCTCCTGTTTAATTCTTATTCACTATAATGGTGCTGCTTTTAATTTATGCATAGATATGCTTTTCAGCAATAAATATTCAAAATTTGTGTCACATAATTATGCAGAGTGACATTTTATTTTTGAATATTATTCTGTTTGCAATATTCATAGATATGCCAAGTGATTTCCCAAACTATTTTATTGTGTACTACATTCATGATATTTATTTGTGTTAATTAATATCTGCCGTAGTTTATTTTTCATTAAGAGCAAACTTTATAATTTAACAAATGTAATATCAACCAAACACTTTTACAATATTAATTTTATAGAATTTACAATATTACAAAGTGTCCATGCTAAATACTGTTACTCCAAAATGTTGACTATTTTAAAATTGTCACAAAAAATTATAATAGTAAAATAGAAAAATTGCTTAAGAAGTATATCCTATGTTTATTGCTTTAAAGAGATTAAAAATTATAAGGGTAAAAAAAAAAAAATTGCCTAAAAAGTATAGCTATTCTTATTGCTTTAAAGGGATTAACAATTTTAAAAAAAAATTAAACAGTATTAATTGAGCAAAATTAAAAGTAATTTATTAGTGTAATTTATTAAACATAATTGGTTAAAAACATTATTTGAAAATATTAACTAAAAAAAATATAAATGTAGTGAAATGTAATATTTTCTATATCATATGTTTCACTTATTTACCCCTGCAATCTCTATCTATGCCAGGTTTAAACCTCAAAAGAATATCCTTTCAGATGCCTACATGGTTGTACAGGTATAGCCATGTATATATATATGCAAACATTTATGTTTGTAATTTAATTAGTATAGTGAGATTACAACAGTAATAATTTAAAAGTAATATATTGTAACCTAGTGTTATTGACACTTGGTTTACTTGGCATTATTTCTGCAGGAAAACAATGCTATTCTTTAAAGAAATAAAAAGATAAAATAACAATAGTAATAATTGATTAATAAAGTATGCTATTCACTCACTTTGGCATGTTTTGGGTGAATAACTAATAGATTTAATAACTCAATGTCATTTTAAAGAGAGAACATGAATAATTTAATTGAGATATTAATAATTAGAGCAAATTAATATGGTATAAAAGCTAAACAGTAATTGATTTTGGATGGGTAGAGGGGAGAGTGGATGAGTGTCTTATCATAAAGCACAATAACTTCTGGTAATTTCTTTTTGTAAAAAAAAAAAATATATAATGTTTAAAGAATTATACATCACTGATTGTTAATTTAATGTATTTATTATTTTTTTTATATTGTCAAATTACTTTGTAATCCAGGTAAATAATACTAAAACTATATGATTGTAATAGGTTTTTTCCTTTCTTTTGTTTATGTTATAATCAAATGATTATTTTTCTGGAAGAGGTCACTAAAGTAAAAATTTTGGAAAAATATAGTCTGCTTTTAGTTTTCAAGGAAGGAACAGTGAACTCAATTTTTTCATTTTATTTTGCAGAAATAAATGTAATCAAGTAAAATTTTAATAATATAATGTGTGCTAAAATTTTTGATAAGATATCCTATTTTCTTTGCCATCTACCTATTTAAAGACCTTTTATACTTAAAAATTTATTGTCTCACGCTAAAGTTAAAAAAATGACAGAATTAACTAAAAGAGTCACGAAAAATTATATTATATCTAAATTAAGGAAAAGAAGCGATTTCCAAGAAAAAGATTAATTATTTATTAACTTTATGTCATTTATTGATATTTTCTTGGTATAGAAAGAAAAAAAATAATAATTGAAAGAAATATTTTGAAACCAAGGAAAATCAACTAGAAACATTTTGCCTCTTTCTCAATATTGTCTGCCTTTACAAGTAATGTAGTTAATACGTTAAAATATGTTTTATTCACCAAGAATTGTCTGGAAATAATAATAATGATAAATAAGATTAAATTATGCACCTGTATATTTTTTAAAAAAAATATATAAAAAATATATATATATAAACTTTCTCAGAGTAAATATAGGAAAAGTTATATAGGGGCATTCTTACGGAGAAGTTCCCTTTAAAAAAAAAAAAAAAAAATTATAATTCCTAAAGTATGAACAAAACCAAATATCTTAGTGACTTAATGATAAAAATAAATGATATATTATATTATACATCAGTTGGAATTATTAAAACTTCATGTACACGTAAATTGACTGCAGTTATTATCATAATAATCTCTCGGAAAATTGCGCATTTTCGTCCATAAGTAAGCTAGCTAATAAGTATACGTATCGTCAATAAAAAAAAATATAAAAAAAATATTGTGTATGTTTATTGTCTATCGTCAACTGTTCGTTATGTTAGAATATGTATATTTTATCTTCTTGGATCCCAAAATTGTAGTAGTTTAATTCAAGTAAGAATTAATCTTCAATTCTGCTATATGTTTCTTTACCTAATTTATTAAACGCACAAAATAAGAGAAAACTTTTATTTAAAGGAAATAATACCATGCGTTTATTGTTTTTAAACTTGCTTCGTGAAATACGACTGGATAAAGCTCTTCACCTAGACCAATTGCTCAACAGAAAAACATTTTCTAATGAGAGAGTATGCACTTGTTAATTAATGATTGTTTAAAACTAAGTTATAAATGATATGTATTTTTTTATATCACATAGATTAAAGTTTGTATAGTCAAGTGACATTTAATAGCCTTGTAATAACAAAGGTATGTTTTAATATAATTATTATAGGTTAAGTTGATATTTAACACGAAAGAAAAAAAAATCTATAAAATATGTTTTAATTAGTACATACAATTGTAGGTAGAAATTTTGTATGTTAGATACGTAAAAGAAAAAAAAAATATTTAGATATTTAAGGGGTAAAATAAATATTGAAAATTATCAGAAGTAACTAAAAAAAAAATGCTATAACAAAATATTTCTTGTTAAAGTTGAAACGAATTTATACTGTATTAATTGAGGAATTTATTCCTAATTATTCTTAAATAACACATCCACTTTATTTAGTTTAAGATAGTATGCTACCAACTATTTTGAATGTTCCTTTATTAAAATTAAAATTATTATACTTTTATTCTATGATGTCCATTGATTTCAGATGTTGATCAAAGTATACCCGGTAACATAAGTTTATTATGATCAGTGTATTTACTTATCCTGCCCAGATATAGCATTGGTATATGCTTAATATTCACATAGGTAATAATTATAATGTATTTATTTTGTGGGATGAAAAATGATCTCCCCAAAAGCTTTGTTTTCCATGAGAGGAAGATTTTAAATATAATGTTCGGGTATGTTTATAGCCCAAGTGATCGATTCTCATAGATAGGACGATCAAGAATTTATCTAGCATTTAGTATGCTTCATTTGTTTAAATCCCAGGGGAGGATTGTATTTGGTGTGTGTTCGTTGTATGCCCAAGTAAGAGGCAAGAAACCACCAAAATATTTTAATGTAGTAGATTACTCTACAGACCTTCGTGGTTATTCCATATTCCTCATGTGAAAATAAAGATAGCTCCACCATGGAAGGTGTTGATTATTGTGCTTAATTTTGAAAGTTCGGGCAAGATAAAGGTTATATTGGAGGTGTTAGTTCCTCAAGATCCACTTTAGTATAAATAGTGCGTTAGTAACTAGGGTCGATATCTGTATTGTGCTGCTAAATATTGCTAGTATTTGACAAGTAAATCAATGGAGAAAGTAATTAAAATTGCGTAATTTAAAACGCTTATTTACTGAAGGAATATTCAAATGCAATATTTAATTCTGGTTATTAATTAAATAATACTCATATTTCAAAAGTATACGTATGAATAAAATTTGTATCATAACTTAAGTTAGCATTAAGTTAAATGTAAGATGGTAAGTGTAACTTCTGATAGCTGGCCTATAATTAGAATAGGTTATCCCATTAAAGACCATAAATAAAGTAAATGTATTAGAAATAAATTTAATATTTTGCGTATTGCATATGATGGGATTAATCATTTAAAAAAAAATAGTTAGTCAATAATTTTGAATAAAAGCTTCTACAAGGTTACCAAAATTTAATAAACAATGTATTGGTAATGAAATGTACTTTTAGTTAATCAATCCATATGATTGCATACAGGAGAAGTAGTAATCTCTAGTCCATAACCAAAAGAGTATACAGATTAATGTCAGTTATATTTTATATTTTTGTATTACTATGGGATTATTGAATAAATGTTCATATATTTTTTTGTTGTGATAATAATAAATTATAGTCTTGTTAAAATTTGTTGTAGATTCATTTTTTTTTTTTGTTTTTATATGCTAAATATAAGTGTTTGCACAATATTTGCAAAACTTTTTCTTGAGTCCGAAATCATTCCAAATTCTTAAAAACTTAATATACCAGATAAATAAAGTTAAGCAGATCGGAATATGTCATTATATTTTAGTTTAATGATAATTATTTATGGAGTTGAAAACTTAAGACTAAACATTCACCTTTGTATAAAAAAATAAAAAAATGAATTTATTCCCAAACCATTAACTTTGGTTGCACATTATTCCATTCCCATTTAGTTAAATTGTCTAAGTAATAAATCTTAGTTATATTATTGTGTTGTCATGGATGATGGAAGGACACAAAAAGCACCCTTGTCTTTTTATTATTCTGACTGAGATTCTAAAAAAAAAAAAAAGGGGGCTGTGTTATTCAAAATTATACGTCATTATTGAATAGAATTATCATCTCTTTAAATAATATAGAAGTTGATATGAGAGATGAAGACACATTGAATTTAAGTAAAAATAAATGTTTCCTATAGCCGACCAGAATGCCAGTCATAGGCGACAACACAATACTGCCGAGCATTTCCTTACATGAAACAAAGAACCCTGAGATTAATATTATTATAATTATTCTTTAAATTAATAAGTGATCAATTATTGTTATTATTACAATCGTGGCATAGCTTAAGAGAATTGAATGTACAATTGTATTATATGAAAAGTATTTTAGATCATATTGGAAAATTAATGGATATGTTGCTTTTATTTTGGTTGCCTTAACAACAACCAGAAAAATTAGTGTCACAAGTGCAAATAAACTAATTAATTATATATTGGGTTAGTAATAAAATAAATTTCTAAAAATAAACTAAATAAGGGTTAGAATATATATATATTAAATTAAACAAGTACCACCATGATACATAAATAGTGTCTTGTTATTTGATCATTTAATATATTTTTATAAGTTGATTTAAAATTATATGTAAATAAAATCACATGATGTGCAGTGGTTTTAGCTTATCTTGATGATTAAATCTAAAATTTGTTTAGACAATAAATGTTTGTCAAAAATATATCTCGGGTTGTAAACATTGCCAAAATCTTGATGAAAGATAAATGATCTAATTGTACAAAACATCCTGTCCTGGGGAAAAGACAAAAGAAAAAAGTTATTTTTGGTAATTTAAAATATAAAATCATAAAGGTGTTAATTGCTTAGATTGCCAAAGAAAATTTGTTATAAAAAATTATCAGTTTAAACTTTAATATGGCTCAGTAGAGTGAGTGGAAATTGCTGTTTCCCAAGCCATTGGAACAGTGATCTCCCTCTCCATCCCTACATAGCAAAGGAGTATACAGCCATCTTAGCTATGGAAGACTTCCTGTCAAATAATTTTCTGCACTAAGACCTCAACTGGAAAAATGCTTTCTATCCAGGGAACAAGAATTGCTATACTAGCCACCAAGAAATGCCATCAAATAAGCTGTGCCTAAAAAGTTTAGGTAACAACTCCTAAGAATACCATAAAAAGCTCTAAAAATGAACTCAACTTTTAACTTTAAAAGCTATAGTTATCCCTAAAATTAAATGAACATTTGAAGCTAATTTCTTAAATCTTATCTAAATTAAATGTAAAACCATTCCTAATTGTTTGCCTCATTCTTTGTAAACTTAGATATGTAAAATAACTCACCCTAGTATAATGTGTTACTTTAAAAAGACTATCTTTTATTTTCATGTGCAGTGAAGCCTATGCCATTTTATCACTTTTATTTCATAAAATTTCATTTTTATTATATATGTGATAATATAACAAATGTATCTTGAAACAGCAAGCATATTTAATTTTAATAATTTTGCACTGAAGATATATCTTCAACTTAATAAACATTAATAATGCTTATTTAGCCTAACCTAACTCACTGTTTCAAAATTGTTATATTAAAATGATATCTGTTTGCCTTGTGATAGATATGATATAAATTGATTTAGATTTATATTATTAAATAGTTATTATGGTTTGCAATATTGGAGTTATAAGTTATGATTTTAAACATAATATTATCTGATAGTTAAAGCCTACTCAGAGATATGATATTAAGGTATATTTTACAGCTTATTATTAATTGTAATCCCCCCCCCTCTCAATATACCTTTCCTCCCTTTCAGTAGTGTGATTAGCAATGCAGATTATTAATTTATTATTAATTTAGCTCTTTTTATTGTGGCAATGTAATTAATTGCTTAATTTTATGAACTGGCTTTCATTGGCAATGTAGATAGTAACTATCTGTTCAAGGCATTATTAGTTTAAGCTTGACATAATTGTAACTCTGCCTTCATGGTGGACACCAAGTCATACCCAAGGAGCATATTGTTTGGATAAGGCTACCACTTATAGAACTGGAGCATGAGGACTCACTCTTTTTAAGACCCTTTTTAAATTAAGCCATTCAAGTTTCGAATTCAGCATGTTCATTATTAGCAAGTCACTTGGTCTCAAGGTACTGCACATATGAGATGTGAAATCCTGTGAATAACTGCTCATCCACACCACCATATGTTGTGCCTATAGCAAATATTATCTAATGCTAGTTTATCAAGTTCTCCCTTTGTAGGATATCTAGTCAGTTTCAAATCTGCATCGTTCTCGAGCTTTATTATAATGCTTGAATATTATGTAGTTTAAGTAAAAAGCAGCCACATTAGTGCTACCTGTGGCTAGAATAATCACTCATCGGTTTGCAAATCATGACACAAAAATAGTATTTATCATATTAATTTCCATAGGCATGAATTATCCATTACACATAAAGTTATCAAAGACCTTATAGTGAGAATGTATACTGTAACACTTAATCAATCTCATTCCACTGCATAACACCTGTGTGCATCAAATCTTATTTATATGTATGTTGCTTTCCAATTGTTATTTTAGTTTATTTTTTAACTTTACTATTTATTATTAAGAAAACCTATTAAGATTTACCTCATCTCCTTATTGAATTGTATTCCAATTCCAATTAAATTATTATTGTTTGGATATAAGTTTGATATGCATTAGAATAAATTATTGATCTTGCCTTAAGGTTAATATTATTAAATTTATTGATCCAGTTTGGTAATGCTTGTGTGGTTGGGTTTTGTGTCTCATGTTTCTACTTATTTGGAGCCAGCTCTCAGATCAAATTAAGCTTCACATGTAACCACAGAAATGTCACTCATAAGGTGTTAAGCCACAGAGCTCTGGTGAATGGATTGAAGTCTGTTTGGATATGGGATATCTCCATCTCAGCTTTAGTGTATTTTACCCAAGCTCTGAGTTTTATCATGTTTAAGTACAAATCTGACTATTACAATAGATTCATTTCTTACATTTGCTTATGAAGAAATTTGATATAACATGTGTAACTGAAAATATGATAATAAAAGTTGCATCTTTTAATGATAATACTCATATGCTGTTTCATCTTTGCATACATTATAATAAAAGCAATCAGATATTAGATGGTTCATAGACATCAGTCTTGTTGACATTTCTTTTGTTTAGCATAGAATAGCAAACATTTTGCTTTTATATTTCATTCACAGTTAAGAATCAATAATTGAGTATACCAATCTAATTTTTTTAACAATTCTACTATTTACTGAGTTTCTTTATAATATTTGTCTAAATCACATGTTGTTAACAAATTGGTAATAATTGAAAGTTTGCTAGTCTTTCACATGCGCGATTGTCTCTCAGACAGCCAATCAGATTTTAAACAGCTGCCTTAAGAACGATCAGGCTTCGATACATGACAGAGATTTTGATAAGAAAAGGATGATACCAACCTTTTCTCAATTTAACTTTTTATATATATATAAGCCAGCCTTAAGCATCTTGGCCTGAAAGCTTGAATATATAAACATATATACTTATCATTCATTGTGTTATTAATTTAAGATATTACAGCGTGAAATCTCACATTTACTACACCGCAATTTTCTAGATGTTAATATAATTTATCAGCAACGTATGTAAATAATATTTGTCTAAAACACATGTTGTTAATAAATTGGTAATAATTGAAAGTTTGCTAGTCTTTCACATGCACAATTGTCTCTCAGTCAGCCAATCAGATTTTAAACAGCTGTCTTAAGGATGATCAGGCTTCGATACATGACAGAGATTTTGATAAGAAAAGGATGATACCAACCTTTTCTCAACTTAACTTTATATATATATAAGCCAGTCTTAAGCATCTTGGCCTGAAAGCTTGAATATATAAACATGTACACTTATCATTCATTGTGTTATTAATTTAAGATATTACAGCGTGAAATATCACATTTACTACACCGCAATTTTCTAGATGTTAATATAATTTATCAGCAACGTATGTAAATAATATTTGTCTAAATCACATGTTGTTAATAAATTGGTAATAAATTGAAAGTTTTCTAGTCTTTCACATAGCCACTCAGTGAAATCCAGAATAATAAATGGATGCCTCAGAAGGCTTGTGCATAAAATATCAATTTAGTGCCTACTCATCCAATATCCTCAGACTAGTTTCTGGCTTGTGGCCTTTGTCAGTGAGGAGCCTTGAATCTGAGAGTATTGCACCTAGATCTTAAGATCTAATGCAACCCTCCAGCAGCCACCTTTTATCTCTACATAACTACAAAACTATGAGACAAATTGAAAACACCATAATATTTTCAATCCAAGCTCACCAGCTTATATAGTTACATAGGTCTAAACTCAGTTCAATAACTATACGTTTTGGTGTCTTTGGTTTTTTAATAAGCATAACCACCACTATCCTATTAGGCAGGATAGGTTTTAAGCCAATAAGCAACACATGATCACCATTTCTTATGCTTGCTCTTAACTATTATTAAAACAGGCAAAACTCTCTATACGTATTGCCACTCAGTGCAAGCCAGAATAATCAACGGATGAAGGCTTGTGCATAAAATCCCCATCTAGTGCCTACTCATCCAATATCCTCAGATTAGTTTCTGGCTTGTGGCATTCATCAGTGAGGAGCCTTTGATCTGAGAGCATCATACCTAGGTCTTAGGATCTAATGCAACCCTCTAGAACCTAATAGAATAGTGGTGGATATGGTTATTAAAGAACCAAAGACACCAAAATGTATAGGTATTGAGCTGAGTTCAGACCTGAGTGACTATATAAGCTGGTGAGTTTGCATTGAATATATTATGGTGTTTTCAATTTAAGTATTATAGTTTTGTAGTTATGTAGAGATAAAAGGTGGCTGCTGGAAGGTTGCATTAGTTCCTAAGATCTAAATGCAGTGCTCTCAGATCTAAGGCTCCTCACTGATGAAGGCCACAAACCAGAAACTAGTATGAGGACCTTGGATGAGTAGGCACTAGATGGGAATTTTATGCACAAGCCTTTTGGCATCCATTGATTATTCTGGCTTGCACTGAGTGGCAATATGTATAGAGAGTTTTGCCTGTTATAATAACAGTTAAGAGCAAGCATAAGAAATGGTGATCATGTGATGTTTATAAAGTGTATTCTGGTGGCTAATATAAAAGTGACAGTATACTACATGATTCAACATCTTTTGTTTTTATGGTTACACTTCTGAGAACAAACATTCTGCATAAAATTGTGAACATTTTGCTTTTATATTTCATAAACAATTATGAATTAACAGTGGTTCAATTGAGCTGATGTTTTAAAAATTCAATTTTTTCATGCATGAGTAAATTGTAAATTGTAGTTTACATGGCAGAAATAAGCTACCAGATATTTGATGATTCACTGATATTATTTTTATTTTATTTTGAAAATGTTGAGTAAAGAATTGCCTACTTTTTATTTTTATATTTGATATACAGTTAAATAAATGACCAGATATTAGAAAATTACTATTTTTGTTTTTAATATTTAAATACAAGTATAATTAATATACCGGAGATTAGATGCAATATAGGAGATTTGAACACAGAAATACATATACTGGAGATCATTTATCTTTTTGACATGTGTCATCATGTGTATCGATTGTGTGGATGGCTGAAGGAAGCTTGAAAATCCATGTTCAAATCCAGTGTATTATAACTTCGTTTTTTTTTTTATTGTCATTTATTTTGAGAATAAACTATTAGTTAGAAACTTTTTGCTTTATATTTTTAATAAAGTTAAGAATTAAAATATACTTTTAGTTTGGTGAGAGAGAACACTTGGTTTCTAAAATGCATTGTAATTTAAAAAATAACATAAATTCCTATGGGGAAAAAATTAATTCAATATTTTTAATTTAAAATATAGAAAAATTTGATTAAAAAATAAAACTTAAATTGAAAAAAAATTATATTTTAAAAAATTACTAATCTGTGGGTTAATATAATGTATAAATCATAAGACAACAAACAATTAGCAACAGAGCTGCTCAACACACATACGCATATAAAAGGGCACAGAAGAACAATGACAACACTTCTACATTTCTTGAACATTTAAAAAAGACTGGCCATGACTTTGTTCTCTCCAACTCCAAAATTGCATATATAGAAACAAACAACTACAAAAGTAAAAAGAGGCATATTTTATCAACAGCAATAATAATGCAATAAACAAACATGACACCTGCTTTGATATTTCTAAAAAATGGAATAACTCATTTGCATTTAATTTGCATATCTCAAGTCTAATGTAAACAATACTACAGTTTTCAATATGGCTATGATTATGAGGCATGGATCCTTGAGGGCGCTCAGTCTTAACTGAGTTATTAATATTTTTTTTTGTTTTTATAGCTTCTGCAACTTGGCATATTGCATGTGCTTTGTAGATTATTACTATAATTATAAAAAAAAATATATATTTTTTTCATTGATAGTCTGACATTTTGCTTTTTATAAAGTGAGAAAACATTTCCTAAATCACATTCATAAAATAAATCATGAAGTCAAAATAATTAATTAAACACAATGTATATTTAAAAAAAAAAATTAAATTTAATTTAACTCAATTTATATTTTAAAATTTATTTTGTATGCACTTTATGTTATATTATCCAAGCTATTTTTTTTTGTAATATCAATCAATAAAATTTTGACTTTTTTATTTATTTATTCATTTTTTGAATCACTATTATCTTTTTGTAAAACAATGCTTCACAAATTTATTTACTTTACATAAATGCAATGAAATTAAATAAAAATTTCATTAAAAAATGTAATGTATTGTTGTTTGCTGAACTTTTATTAATATAGATAATTAAATTTTTTTTTTTGTTTGTTTGTTAAATCTTTTTTTTTTGTTGTTGATACTGTAAAAGTATTTATTTTATATTGATAAATTATGATAAAGACTGTCATTATCTTGAATATTGAATCAAATTATGAGATTATAGATTTAAAATTGAGCAAATAAATGATATTCAAATAAAGTTGATTATTAATTGCATAATGCAGGGAATTGTTTTTTCTCTTTTTCCCCCATTCAAAATAATTTATAATCACCATGATTGTATTTTACAATTGTGATTAATGAACGATTTGCTGCAAGCAAAATAATATTCATAAGAATTTTAATCTATAAAATTGATTTAGTGAATATATTTTACCTAAAGTAAACTTTTTAAAATTTAATATTAATATATTTTATTATTATATGTGATCAAAGTATGTTTTTGATTATTTATTGTATTGAATGGAAAGGGTAAATTTTTTTTTATTTATTTCATAGTTGTTAGCAATGAAAATATTCTTTACTTTACAGAAATCATAAATCAAAGCAATGACTGATTTGCATGAACACTGGATAAAAATCAGATAAATTATATTTTAATTCTATAATCAAAACAAATTTTTTATATTCTATAATAAAAAAAATTATACTATTATACATTATTAACATCAATGTCACTACATGAAGTTATATCTATGATGACATCAATTCTACAAAATGGTCATTATTTTTTTTAAAAAAAAAGGTTCACTTGTTTTTGAGAAAATGTTTTCAATTTTTCTTAAAGATCATTAGAATAATCAATTATAAATCAAAATAGTCAATACAAATTAATGGTAACCACTATGGTGAATCATAGAATAAAAGTTTGCTGCTAATCTGGCTAAAACTTCATTGTAACAATAAAAAGTTTGCATTTTGTTATGATTAACTGACAGTAAATATATATATGTAGATAAATATTTTGGTGCATCAAAATAAGATTTTAATACAAAATCAGTAATGATGGTGATGATGAAGTATTTAACAATATACATATTGAGAAGAAATATTAATATTTAAGATACCAAGCAACTTCCAGATTAGACAACAATTCATAAATCTGTCCATATTCTATAAATGTTATAACCTAGTTAAAAAATAAAGTAAGTGGAAACAAGACTCTCAAATTACAAAAATACAAGATCACAATATTCAACCACACTACTACTTCTCTCATTCATATATATAGAAGAGATCCTACGGTAAATCAAGAACTAGGAGCTAATACTATATTTTAGTAAAAAAAAAAATTTAATCAATTCTAATAAGTCTGGTTAACAGATAACATCCATGGGATCAACATCCAGTGATTCATAAACCATTATTGAAAAAACATCACAAATACAGGTATAATTTTAGTAACATTGTAATTGTATATGTTCCATTTAAAATCTTTTAGATTCTTTTGAAAATTGCTTTAATGGTATTAAAAGAATTTAATTAAGGAATTGGAATAGTTTGTTTAGGCGTGGCTTTTTTTGTTTTGATTTTCAGACAACTATTACTAATTCCTTTTCAAAAAAATCTGTCTAAAAATATTTAACTTTTAGGTACAATATATATTCTTTTAAAAATAATTTTTAAAATTTAGAAATGCAATAAGAAAAGGAAAAGAACTCAATTTTCTAAACACAATAAGAAAACAGATTTTTACAATTTTCTTTTAACTATTGTATTTCATTAATTATTTTTAATTATTTTTCTTTTAAAATAAAATGTTTTATAGATGTCTACTAAAAGGTTATGAGACTTATTAAAAAAATACAATTTATACTGTATAAAAATATTTTTTAATAAAATATATATATAATTCATAGTAATAAATTTAATACAGAAAAACAAATAATTTATAGGAAAATTAATATAATGTACATTTTAGCAAAACTAAAAATAATATATAGTAGTAAGTACAATAAATAGAAACAAACGCATATTTAGCAAACAGATCAATGCAAAATGAATATAAATATCGTTTTAACAAGCAAATAAATGATGTCAATTAATTTCATTTGCTCATAAATGTAACATGTTTTTTTTTTATTATGCAAAATATGAAATAAGATTTATCCATTCTATATTGCTTTGTTGGCTAAAGGTATTATTTCCATGATTTATTTATTACACTTACTGGCACAGATTTTATTTATTTTCTAAATAAATTATTTTCATGCAGTATAAAATAAGATATAAAATTAATTTCTAAAAAACAAAATATAAATATATACTATTTTCAAATAAACAAAACCTATTCATTATGTATTGATTCCATTGTAAAATATATTATGTTCATGGAGTATAAATATTAACATTCATTTCTTACGGATTAGTTGTTTTTTGTTTTTTGTTTTTTTTTTTGGAAAGTGTTATGTTGTATGAGATTCTTTATGAGAAAAGGATTGCATATTCCATTAGAATTTCAATAACCTCTCAACATTAATATATAAGTGTATGCTAAAAGGTTTTAACTACAAATAATAATAAAAATTTTCCACTATACATATTATCCACACAATATATTTTATACTATTATCTCCACATTCACATCATTTATACTCTCTTCATATTTGCTTAGGTATGAACAACTATATATGTAAAAATTCTAATTTAGATGTGTTTCGGTGTGCAATACCATTATTAAAGTAATGTTTTATCATTATGAAAAGAGAACAGGAACATGTTGTGAGTTAACACATATATATTTAAATATTATTCAAAATATATAACTGAATATATCATGAATAATTAAATTTGATTAACATACAATATTAAAATATGAAAAAAATTAAACAAATATATTTTAAATAAATAAAAAATATTACCATGCTAAAATATCTTTTCTTATACTGAATCATTTCATTTCGGTGTGTTTTTTGAACTATTTCAAAACTTAATAAAGGTTTATTTTCTTTGAATGAGAATTCTCTAATATTGTTAAAAAGATTATTTTTAGTCTTTTTAGATATTTATAAAATTGTATTCTTTAAAAATAGATAGTTACCTTTAGCTTGGACTGACTTTCATTTTATATAATGTTCAAGAGTAAATCTCAATCCAGCAGTTAGTATAGATAACTGAAATGCCCTCTAACCATAGCATGAAACAATAAGTCCATCTATTGCCCCTTATTTATATATGAAGAGATATGTTCAAACATTTTGACTAGAGCAGTGTTTCCCAACCTGTGGTAGGCGTACCACTGGTGGTACACGAGTTGCTGGTTGGTGGTACATGAAAAATAATCAATAATGGAAGACATTAAAAAAAATTAAATCATAAAAATATAGAAATGTTTTTTCCTATAATTCATAAAAATTATTTTAATTAATAATATTATACAGTAAAGTTGTTAATATGTACAGTCGATAACGATCTTTAATGTTAATGATAAAATTGAAAGTATGATTAAGAAATTAGATTTTTAGAAACAGTAATATATATATATAAGTATCGAAAATAATCAACTGGAAGTATTTGAAACTTTACATATTTTTTTTGTTTGAAAATAAGGTTAGTCTGTCTCAAGATATATGAGAAAATATAATAGCACATTTAACAGGATTAAAATTGTCTTTCATGGAATATTTTCCAAAACCTGAAAACACAAATGATAATTGGATTTCAAATTCCTTCTATGCAGAAAATTTAGAAAAAGCTACATCATTATCAATAAAGGATAAAGAAAATTTAATAGAATTATCATGTGAAAGAACTTTACAAGTAGAATTCAAACGACACAATCTAATTAATTTTTGGTTAAACATTAAAGAATATGAACAACTTTCTGAGAAAGCTCTTAAGTTATTATTATCGTTTACTAGTACGGAATTAGTAGGAAGAGCTTTTTCTTCTTATATTTTTTTAAAAAATAAATATCGAAGCAGATTGAATGCAGCTGTAGACTTAAGGGTATACCTCGCATCTTTTGAACCAAATTTCAAAAAATTATGTTGTTCGAAACAAGCACAAAGATCTCATTAAATTTAATTTATAAAAATATTTGATTATGATAAAAAAATATACTAGCTGTTTTTTTATAATTTTGAGTTTTTATTAAAACCATTTATTAGTAAACGAAATATTACAAAATAGTAGCTAAATAATGAGTCGGATCAAGGCAAATCAATCTAAATTATTTAATTTGAAAGAATGTATCAGAAAAAGGATCATACCCAGAAATTAGACTCTCATTAATTATTGATCATCTATTGTGGATTACTAGATGTAAGCTAGTATTTAATCATCAAAATTTTAATCCTATTAACTTCATGCTGAACAATATAAAGAAAACAAAATCAAGAGATAGCCTGATACCCCTGAGGTTATTTTTACCATGACTGGGACATGCTGGATTTATCCTCTCCATGGCCCAACCAATAGCAAGATGCTCCGAAAAAGAGAAAACAGACTCAAATTCGGGAAAACCAAATGAAGGAATGAGAAAACACTTTGAACAAAATATGTACCAAATAACCTTTAATGTAATAATGTAATCTTTAATAAATTATTTTGGAAAAAATATGAAACTTTGAACAAACACATACATATAAATATGTTACAATGAGTTTATAATTTCAGTGAGTTTATAATCTGGCATGATGTTGAGGTGTGTTTCAATGTAATTTGTCTCATTATCTTTCAAAAGGAAATTTTATTCACAAACCATAAGAATCATTTACAAAAAGGACAATGGGATGTGAATACATACATGGTGACCCTATAATATTTATAATGCAAATAAAATAACACACTCGCAATAACAAATTTCACGAAATAATCACTTTTATAAAGTGGTACAATTTAGCGTGATATACTACCAAGTGGTACGCGAGCCAAAAAAGGTTGGGAAACACTGGACTAGAGGATCGAATTTCAAATCAATCAAGAAATTTATTTTTAGACATTTTTAAATTGATTATATTATTAGTTGACAAATCTATATTTTTCTCAGTTTTAAATTTTGTCTATAAAGAATAAAATGGTGAATTATATAATGGCTCTAACTATATATGTAATGTTTTAAATTAAAACTCCATGTAACAGTACCTATAAATAATTGAAATGTCTCTAGCTATAGCATAAGACAATAAAAAAATTTGACTACTCTTTTAGCCCCAAAAAATATTATCTTGTGCTAAGAGCATTTCAATTATTTTTAGTAATTGTTACAATGAGATTAATAGTGTATATATGAATTCACAAATTTCTTTAAACAAGACAAAAGTAATAAATCCTCAGAGTTTGAAATTGTTAAATATTAATCAGTTTTCTTCATGATTGAAATATGGAAATTATAATCTTCAGCTAATAATTAAAACTGAAATAAATTTCCTGAGCAACTGATACTTTTGCTTGAGATGAGACTTTTCTAATGGTATTACTCCAATCATTTAACATGATCCTATGGGAAGTAACCTACTTCAGTTAGAAATTCGAAAATAAAATAGTTCAAAACTGATAACTTTAATAAAAACTGATTTTCAAGACTGCATGTGTTTTTTAGCTGTTTTAGAAAGATAATTCCAACAACAACATCAAAAAATAAAATTAACTGATTTGTTATTAAAATAACATAATTAATATTTTAAGCTTTAATCAATCAAAAGATTTCTTAAATAACATTAATTAACAAAAGAGAATTCCTTTTTTAAAAATAAACTTTTATAAATAATAAAACAGCAGTTAAAAGAAATATTTACATTGACATTATAAATCTATTACCATATTTTAAATATATATAAAAAAAAAGTAACATGTTTCTTCCTTTTTATATTTTAAAGATAAATGAAAAATATTAAATTTACATAATTTTAGTAAAGCATTTTAACTAAATTTATACTCATTTATTTTGTGTATTATAATACATATGGCAGTTTTAAAAAACAAATTATTTGTTAAATAAAATCATGGTCGATGAGACCAGCATGTCTCAATATATAACAAACACATGTATCCAAAGTAACAAACTTTAGCCTAATTTTATAACAATTCTATATTTTATAAATGAGTGCACTATGTAATATTTTTTTCTATACTTTTGACACATTATGCTAAAGTATATGAATGTTTTTGAATTGGCAGGTTTCAAAACAATACAATGGAGCAACAAATTATACTATATTTTGTCCCATGTCCCCTCAAGCACAAATATATATAGCAAGTAATAGCTCATCCTTTATTGGTAAACACTGATTAGAATAAAATATGTATTATTTATTAAATTGCAAGTGTGCAATATATATAATACAGATAGTTTTTATTTATATAGCATGCATATATAAAATAAGATTGTACTAAAAACAAATTTTTAAAAATATATATATAGTTATTAATAACAAATTGAGGGTATGTATTTATATATATTTTACTGATGTGTTTGTTCACATATGCATTCACTGAAGCAACAAGAATAAAACAAAACACTGACTACCATATTTTATTTTTAAAATAAAATCAATAGTGAAATATTTGAGTTATTTAATAAGCTCTGGATAATATACTTTTTTAATAACTTTTTTTATATAGCAAGAAACATAATAGTGTTTTTTATCACAAAATTAGAATCCCTTTGATTGCTTTGATAAATGTCAATTTTAGTAGATTCTTACATTTTATAAAACTTTTAACACTAGTCTCCAAAAATATTTTTAGCATGCAAAATACTGCACATCAAATTCAAAAAGGATAATAAATGAAGAATAAATTGTATATGCTTTCAACACAATCCAAATTCTTTTTATCAATATATAATCATATAGAGTGCTCTAATATAAAAAATGACTGCTGGCATATTGTAAAATTTATTTACAAAATATATTTTTTTTACTGTGATGGCAGACAACACACATATAAAAAAAAATGTTAGCCTGAATATTGTAAAATTTGCACAATCTAATGGGTTTGTTTTTTTGTTTATTTATATTTTTCTTTGGATAGCATATAATTGAAGAAGTGTAATTAAATACAGTATAATTTGTGGCTCCTGTATACTCAACTTTTTTATATGTCAAAATATATATAAAAAAAACTTTCAGAAAACATTTTAAAATTGATTATTGATCAGAATTGAATAATAAATTCAGTATTATGTTATAAAAGATGGATGGAAGTGGTTAAATGCCTACATTATTTTCAAACTAATTATAATTTTTGTTTGTCCTAATATTTATATATATAAAAAAAGGAAAACAATATTTTATTTATTAGATTTATTCAATTTAATATTACAAATAGATATATTTAAGTATAAAATGATTACAAGATATGCTTTAATTTAAATTTTATTAAAATAATGTTTCAAATATGCTATGTAAAGAGAATGGGTAATTTAAAATATATAGATTATAAAAATTTTATTAGTCATGTATCATGATATAATTTTCTAAAAGAAAAAAAATGTACTATAAATCTCTGTAACCAGAGAGGAATTTGAAGCCTATTGTAACTTACAGATAACAAAGTTAAATGTTTGTCTGAAGATTTGTGATGATGGCATTTTAGTATTAATCATTTGTTGAATTATTTCAAGCATCTAATAATAAGAACTGAATGTCTTAGGAAAATTTTTAAACTTTAATTAAACTTTTTAAATAAATTCAACTGTTAGTAATATCATGCAGATTAGTATTTAACATAACATTTTGATTAGTTATTGCTGATCTGTCCAATGACAATATTAGCATGGGAATCGAACCTGAACCTTTAGATTCATTCTTGAATTTTAAGGTAAAGCCCAAATTCAATATTCAAGAATCTAAAGAACCAAATTCAATTCCTATGCTAATATTGTTATTAGTAAAGCCAGCAACACATGAAGATATCTAAAAACATGGTGTTAAATACTAATCTGTATGATATTACTAACAGTAGAATGTATTTAGGAAGTAAAATTTTTCTAAAGAAATTCACTTCTTAATATTAGATGATGAAAATAGTCCAACAAATAATAACAAGCTTAGATGTTAATTAAAGATAATATTTAACATAGCAAAAATAATACTAAATAAAATTTAAAATAAGCATGACTGGTTAATTTAGTATTATCAATAGAAAAACAAGAGAAAACCCAACCATGATGTATCAAACTTGTGAAATATTACAGTAGGTAGTACTAGAGATGTATGACCACCTGCAGCAATGTTGTGCCCAAAAATAATCTGCACCAATCTAGAGAATTTGATATGGATCACATTCTATAGCCTACAAAATTGTAATTAATTAAGTATATATTTATATGTCAATAGTGGTGTAAAATTTAAAAGATATGATGAGAGAAGAATGCCATGCATATTGTAAAGCTTACAATTAACAAGCTCAGAAATTTATTAATGATACTCTCCATCATAGCAAATGCAATAATAAATAGGATTAAAATAACATAAGCTTATTTGATTATTCTAGAAATACCAACAATAAACTAAGAAATAACCAAAAGGAATATTTAAATTTTGTAAAGAGGAATATCTCTCCCTCCCCCTCTCCCTCCCTCCCTCCCTCTCTCCCTCCCTCTCTCTCTCTCCCTCCTCTCTCCCTCCCTCCCTCCCTCTCTCTCTCTCTCTCTCTCTCTCTCTCTCTCCCTCCCTCCCTCTCTCTCTCTCTCTCTCTCCCTCCCTCCCTCTCTCTCTCTCTCTCCCTCTCTCTCCCTCTCTCTCTCTCTCTCTCTCTCTCTCTCTCTCTCTCTCTCTCTCTCTCTCTCTCTCTCTCTCTCTCTCTCTCTCTCTCTCTCTCTCTCAATAGCACTTCATTGGAAAGTATTATAGATATAAGGCAAAGATAGTCTGTCAATCTAAGTAATTTAGTACAGGTCATATTCTGATCTTAATTATTTTATATATGCCTACAGATTTTAACAAGTTAAGAATATATTTATATGTAGATAGTTTGTACAATTTAGCAAATGCAATTGTATATACTTATTTGTGTTAACTTATTAGATTATTTATAAAACATTAAAATGTAATTAACTCAAATTTGTCCAAATTGTCTTTGAAACATTTAAAACTTTAGACTTACTTGAACCCTGCAGCAGAACTTATATATATGGACCTGGATAACATTTCATTTATATCATATATATATATATATATATATATATATATATGATATAAATGAAATGTTATAGTTTATATATATAAACTTGACTATATACATATCATTTATATATATATAAACTTGACTGAAAACAAATAACCAACAAAAAATCTTGAATAATAAATAATACTTCACTGATTAAATTGGCACTAAATGTGTGGTCGATTTGAAAGATAGAAATCCTACATTAGAGTAATCAAAATGTAGAAAAAGAACTTATTTCCTACGAGTAGAAAAATGAAGACCTTTAGTATAGCAATAATAGCAGGAGAATAAAGCAATTATGTATTAATAGATAATGAAATGGTTTATAAAATTTCCCTTTGATGGGACACCAAAGAGAAAAAAAACAATGTTACCCAGGCAATATTAGAGAGCTTGACATTGAAAAACAGCCACCATTATAAGGAAAAAATATGGGATTTTTGTTTTTAGTTCAAGTTCATTGAGAAAAAAAAAAAAGTAGCCTTACTATGTTTCACTGTTTCAAAAATGATTGAACTAAATAACAAAGTTGTGCAATCTTAAGCAGCTGAAGGAATTGGTAAATTAATGAGGTATTCAATTCAATACCCATCATATTATATTATAAGATTATATTTTGAACACATGTTCAGGAAAAAGTGGGAAAACATCTGAATACACTTTTTCATAAATTAATAAAACCATACACATTTAATGATTTTGCATAAGGAGTATCTCAAGATCATTTAAATATGGAATATCAGAATATAGTATTTACTATAGAAAACTGTAAGAATATTTACAAATTAGTATTTGATCAAACCAAGAATTGTAAAACTTTTAAAAAATTGATGACAGAGAAAATGAGAGTATCTGACAGCATATAAAAGTAAATAAATAAATTGAATGAATTTAACTATTATTTCTTTGCTGCTGCAGTAAGTTAGGTTATTTTTCAAATAAATGAAAATGAGAAATGAACATTATAATAAGTATCAATGAAGAGATCACATAGCAAAAATATGCAAATGAAAATTCCAAAAAACCAATATTGATAATTTTAAAGCTCTTAGAGCCCTAAAATTCATAGTGATAAAAATCTTAAATGAAAACCAGCATGAGCAGATTTTAGTTCCTATATATATACTAAACAAAAAGGTTATAATGAAACTCAACAGTGAAACAGGAATTTCCATTATATCTAACAAAACTTAGAAAAAAATTATTTGCAACATAAAAGTCAAACATGTGAACAAGAACAAATTAGAACAAAAATAATCATTAAATTAAATAGCAGATTGGCAGAAATGAAATTACATCAGAGAAAATGGTTCAAGCAGAAATTAAGGAGGATATGGAAATAACATTTCTAGATTTATTTGCATGTGATTTGGGTATTGTAAAGATTCTTCCAGTAGATTTAATGGTAACTGAAAATATTAAGTTCAATTAATGCAAGCCTAAAAAATTTCTAATTGTTATTACAGTGAAATAGGTTCTAATACATGTCATAAAAATGAAATTTTAAATAATAGAGTGATCGCAGAATCGACAAGAACAGTGAGGGCTACAAACAACTAATTAAATAAATAAGCCAAATCTGGTCAAATAAATACCACAAATTTTGCTACAAGAATTTTGTAATATTTATTAATCCATGCCAAAAAATTGTATTCTGATGGGAGATAAAAGTACTGATAACCATCTCAGAAAGAAACAAAATCCTAGAGTTGATTTACAAAGTGCAACATCAGTACCAAAACTTTAGATCACTATTAGGTTTGGTGGCCAAAATTAAAACCAGTCACTGAACCAATAAAACAGAGAAAATAACTCCCAAAGAATGTAGTAAATGATCACAAGTGATTAGATCATGGCTACATGTTGTACATATTTATTCAAGATGAATGCATTACTACATATTTAAAACCACTATCTCTGAAGAAACTATAAAGGGTTTAGAAAAATATTCTCCTACCATGACATTTAACATGTATTATTTTCAGATAGTAAAACCATTTTTATTACAAAAAATTTGAAGAAAAAAAAACAGTTTAAAAATGATATATGATATACAAGGTAGATCAACAACTAAAAGTGATGATCAACAAGGCAAACAATATAGAAATACATGAAGTCTTATATATTTCAGTGTTTTATCAGTGCTCAACGTTCTCAGTATGCACAGGAAAGATATCAGCAGAATTATAAATGGAAATGAAGTTAACATCATACTAATTTGAGATAAAATAAAATCAGAAATTAAAAGAAATCATGAATTCAGATTTAAATGATAAAATGTAGTTGGGATATAGGTTAATGAAATACTGAATTAAATGAAGAATAAAGACAATACTTTCTAAAAACATTGTAAAAGTAAATGCAGAAGGTAATGGTAAATATAGACATCATACTAACCACATCCACCATAACAATGTTCCTAAAGCAGATGATGATGAAATGTAAGAAAATATTTCCTGAACCACTGATGGTAAACTTCCAACAGCAGACTAATTTAGAAGATTCAGAAATAAAAGAATAAGTGATTCAGCCAGAAAATGACCAAACAGCAGAAAAGTCCAAGCAGGTGCGCCCAAATCAGAAAAATGAAACCAAGAATCCACTAAAGAAATTATTGAGTGAAATAAAACTTTGAACTCTGGAGTAAAGGGAATTATGCTAAGTATGAAGATGAGATAATGTGGAAAAAATATATAAATACAATTTTTTTTAGTTAATGTAATTTATTAAAAGAGAAAAAAGTAAATATAAATAAGGAAGAATCCAACGCCTGTTTTAACTTATACATTTTAATTAAAAAATAATCTCCAATATAGCAAAGCTCAATCAGTTACTCTAAAAGTACCAGTAGAAAAGCAAGAAGAGATAGTTTAGAATGAACTATAAAAGTTGCTTGTAGATAGAGCTCCTTTCTCTCTCTGGACTATTTCCAGGGAAGTACTAGAGATTTTTAGCTAACTCAAATAATTTTGAATCCTACCAACTCCTATGGTATTAATTGGTATGTATATTTGTATAAGTAAATAGTATTGTAAAACTTAGCCGTTAAGATTTACATACTTATGTACTTGCTTTTTTTTATTAACTTATTACCTTGTTTAATATTACATATACAAAAACTGTATAAAGAAAAACTTTCATAAAATACATTTTTAAACAATATGTGCTTAGCCGGCTTTCAACTATTACAAGTTACAGATGTAGCATGGGATGGAAGGTGAGAGTGAGTGTATACACATGCTGTTATTGCTAATTTACATGGATTTTAAATATGAAAATTAATTTGGTAGAATAAGCCATCTCTTAGAGAGTATGCATTATTCCTTTCTATTGATAGGGTTTTTGTCACCTTAGATATGCCATGCTTCTTTAATTTTTCATTTAATGTCACTGTGTTAAGTGCACATGATGTTGACAGATGAAGGAACAAAGCAATGACCAATTGTAGAGAAATGTTTGAAAAATATTGAGTTTGTGTTTGTTCTAGCTTTATTTAATAAGTATGTATGTTGGACTACATGCATAGATGTTTGCCTGAGATTCCCTGTGGTAAATGGAGGGGGGAAAGTTTGTGTTTGTTCTAGCTTTATTTAATAAGTATGTATGTTGGACTACATGCATAGATGTTTGCCTGAGATTCCCTGTGGTAAATGGAGGGGGGAAAGTATTCTTGGTATTTGATCTTGTAAACAACTTACGAGTGGAAGTCAGTTAATAAAAGTACCCTTTGTGTTGTTAAAAAGCTGATGCACATATAGTGATTTAATGGGTGGTAGTAATGCACTGAGTTATATTAGGTCTATAGGGAAGGGAATTCAGGGTTTAGGGTCAGTGAGGGTTAGGAGGTGTCATGTTTTATGATAAAAGTTTCTAAAAGTTATTAGAAGTAGATAATCTTTTTATATCCAATGTTACACTGTTCAGAAATGTATCCTGATATTGTTCTTCCTAGCTTGATTCAAACTTGCATAAATGAAGATTATAATGAAGGAAGGCTTTAAGGACCTTAAGTTTGTGAGAACATGGTGTTAAAGAGTCGGGATGTATGAAACTGCAAACCAGTATTTCAATAACCATTTTATAATTTAATGTGTGAAAATCATGTTGTATGTAGAGGTCCAGGTATTTAATACTATGGAGGCTATCTTCATTTTCATGGTTAATGTGAGAGATATAGCATCCAAGATTTCCTGCTGGATTTGAGAAATTACTGTATTAGATGCACAGATGAATATGTCATTGATATAATAAATATATAATAATGATGGGTATGAGGCATGATATATTGGGATGATTCTTTCTTCAACAATATTCAAAAAATTGCTAGAAAGGACACCACTATTTTAGTCTGAGTTAAAGCTTATAATTTTATAGTTATAATCATATGAGTTTTTCTAAATTGTCTTTATACTAGTTAAGAATCTAGGTCTAATGAACATCTATGATAGTATTTAATATTGGTATATTAAAATAATTCTAGTCTTTTATAAATGTGGAAAAAATATCATCAACATCATTTTCATCTTCAAAGAAAGACTGTAATGTTGTTTCATCTTAAATTCAGAGATAAAAAGCCAATAAATTCCCCAAGTGGCTGATGAGTATTGATGAGAAGCCCATCCATATTTGTTTACTACATGAAGAATCACATAACAATAGCAGCTGCAATTCCAAGAATATATGAAGTGGATATTAGGAATTTGTCCTGTTTAGCTCCTTTTCAAGGAGGTATCAAAGGGTCTCCTTTAGATTCATGGCAAACTCTTTTCTGCAGCCAGAAACAAATTATAATCAGTCAGAAATCACAAGTTATAGATGATATTTTCATTGTTCAAAACTGCACTGTGGTTGTGGTGAAATATGGAAATACCACAATATGTATATACTTTTTCATTTTAAAAAATCATAAATTTTTTTCAATATAATAATTCAGTTAACATTCTGTAAATATAACAATTAAAGATATGGTCTATTATATGAGAACAATAAAAGTTTGTAGTTTTTTCCACTTTAAATCAAGTTGTAGAAAAGTTATGAAATTGACTTTTGCCTCAGTTTTATATTAAAGTAACTAATTTCTTTCAATTTTGATTATAAAGATTTAGTATTATGCTTGTAAAACACCATATATATTTATGAATGAAAAAAGGCTAATTTATTTAATTGGCTACAATTCAGTATTGTGACACTCCAACTGTATCTCTCCTCAAGTAAGCTATTAAATTGACAGTAAATTGAAACACACACTCATGGAAATAAGTGTTTTTAAAAGTTTAAATGGTTCACCTATGCTTAGAGTTTATTCTTTAAATAAACTAACTCTCACTGAATGTACTTTAATCAGGATTTGATCTTATTACGAACCTGCTTTTAAATTGGAAAATTACTTGTACCAGTTTAGTTGACATATCACTGGGAAGAGAAACTTTTTTATTTTTAGTTATCTCTTACTTTGAATTATAATGTTTTGAATATGTGTAATAAATAATAATATAGCAATTTATATAAATATTTGAAAACAAGTATATTGTGTATACTTTTTAAGTTAGATATAATTGTAGATGTCTCTTGTAATAAATTAAGCACTCAAGGCGCATGTACTAAGGTTTTAGCCTTATTTAAGTATAGGGGATATAGCAATTTATATATATATATAATACTTGAATACAAGTATATTATGTATACTTTTTAAGCTAGATATAATTATAGGGGATTTGAACCCAGACTTTTAAGCTCCCTTTTATCATCCACTCCCCTTTTATACAACTGATGCACAGGACTGTGTGCATGCAAAAAAGATAAATGACCTCCAATATATATATATTTTGTGCTGAGTCAGTAATCATCAGTTGATCCAGATCATCATCTGAAGATATCATATTCAAAGCACTTGTTTACCATCTTCAGATATTTAATGTTATGGACAGCTGAAAAGTTGGAGAGTGGAGGGATTGAAGCCTGTCCATTAAAGTTTGAAGATTTGCTGTCTTAATATAAACCGAACACTGATTATATGTATATGTGGAAGATAATGATCTGGATCAACTGATAAGTGCTGATTCAGCACAATATATATATATCTTTTTCACATGCATGCAGTCATGTCCATCAGTTGTATAAAAGTGGAGTGGATGATAAAAGGGAGCTTAAAAGTCTGTGTTCAAATCCCCCTATAATTATATACATATAATTTTGTGAAAGGAAATTATTCATTACACATGCACTATTAAATTGCCATGCACTTAAGTGTTTAAAAGCATGATGGTCAACTTATGTTTAAACTTATTTCATCCACAAAACTACATGTATATAAAACACTATAATATTATTTATTATATGTATTCAAACTAATATGATTCAAAGTCATAGATAGTTAAAAATTAAACACTTACTCTTCCCTATGACATTTAAATTAAACTGATGAAGTAATTTGCCTGTTTAAAAATCACACTGATAATAAAATCAAGTCCTGATTTAAGCATGATCAATAAGAGTTGTTTTATTTAAAGAATTAAGTTCTAGGCATAAGTGGACCATTTAAGCTTTTAAAACATTTATTGACAGAAGAATGTATCAATTTAATAGGACTCATACATAAACACAGACATATATATATACATCAGTTCAAATTAGATTTTTTATAAATAGTAATTAAAATAAATGTTAAATTATTAAATTATTTGCATAAAAAAATATTAAAAACTATAGCCAGTTGACAGTTTTTTTATAATCAGTTGATTATTTACTTATAATTTGCTTCTTACCATTATTGTCATTAGTTACAATAAGTTTTATTATATTTGTCTTAAAAAGTAAAAAAACAAATAGTAATTTTTTGTAAAAAAGATTTAAATTTGTAGCCATCTAGACTACAAACAGTATGAGATATTGCTAAAACTGAAAGGGGTATCAAATTAAAACTAAGTGAGCTACATACAAACTAATTTGAATTTTGAAAAATAGACATACCTAAAAGAATACTGAAAAAAACACCTGTTCAAATTTTTAAAATAATATAAAATTAAGTCATTTAAAAATTGATAGTAGTACCACATACTGGTTGTAGCTATTATGGACTAATGGACAGTTCTGGTCATCATTGTGCAGATATTTTGAGATAGCAAAGTATGTGACAAAAACCCAATGATAGTAAGCACCCATCTAGTCATCCAGATAAAAAATGATAGGCAAAAAACAATTATTTTGTGATCAACTTATTTTTTGTGAATCTATTATTTCAATTTTAGAATGTGTATGATCAAAGTAAGTTATTTGGAAGAAAACAGGCAAAACTCTCCGTACAGTATTGCCACTAAGTGCAAACCAGAGTAATCAATGGATGCCAGATGGCTTGTTCATAAAATCCCCATTTAGTGCCTACTTATCCAAGATCCCCAGACTAGTTTCTGGATTGTGGCCTTCATCAGTGAGAAGCTTTGGATCTGAGAGCACTGCACCTAGATCATAGGATCTAATGCAACTCTTCAGCAATCACCTTTTATCTCTACTTAACTACAAAACTATGAGGCCTAAATTGAAAACACAATATTTTCAAGTGAAGCTTATTAGCTTATATAATCATATAGTTCTGAACTCAGTTCAGTACCTATATGTTTTGGTGTCATATAGTTCTGAACTCAGTTCAGTACCTATATGTTTTGGTGTCTTTGGTTCTTTAATAACCATAGCCACCATTATCATATTAGTCAGAATTGGTTTTAAGCCAATAAACATTACATGATCACCATTTCTTATGCTTGCTTATAACTGTTATTAAAACAGCAAAACTCTCCATACAATATTGCCACTCAGAGCAAGCCAGAGTAATCAATGGATGCCAGAAGTCTTGTGCATAAAATCCTCATCTAGTGCCTACTCATCCAATATCCCAGACTAGTTTCAGATTTGTGGCCTTCATCAGGGAGGAGCCTTGGATTTGAAAGCACAGCACCTAGATCTTATGATCTAATGCAATGCTCCAACAGTCACCTTTTATCTCTTCTTGACTAAAAAACTATGAGTCCTAAATTGAAAACACAGTAATATTTTCAATCCAAGCTCATTAGTTTATATAGTCATATAGGTCCAAACTCAGTTCAGTACCTATACATTATGGTGTCTTTGGTTCTTTAATAAACATAGCTACCATTATCATACTAGGCAAGATTGATTTTAAGCCAATAAACATCACATGATCACCATTTCTTATGCCTTTTTATAACTGTTATTAAAACTGGCAAAATTCTTCATACAGAATCACTCAGTGCAAGCCATCCTAAGATCTAGGTGCAGTGCTCTCAGATCCAAGGCTCCTCACTGATGAAGACCACAAGTCAGAAACTAGTCTGGGAATATTGGATGAGTAAGCACTAGATGGGGATTTTATGCACAAGCCTTCTGCCATCCATTGATTACTCTGGCTTGCACTGAGTGACAATACTGTATAGAGAGTTTTGCCTATTTTAATAACAGTTATAAGCAAGCATAAGAAATGGTGATCATGTGATGTTTATTGTCTTATTTGAAAGAATTAGTATATATTATTTAAAAATATTATCTTTTTTAAAGTTACTCTATTCAATGAAATCTAATGTAAACAAGTGATGACTTCCTTCACAATTTCTGTAAACATTAAAATTGCAGTTTACATTGTCTTCTCTAGCATTTTAAAATACAATGATAAAAAAAATTTTGCCAAAAAAAAATAAAAGCACTATATGACTCTTATTATTATTTTGAACAAAATAATTTGCTAGTTTTAAGGAAGAATATAAAATTATATTACCAGACAATTATATATGATTAGAAGTAGGCTGTCATAATATTTCACATAAATGTGACAGATCTGGTAATTATGGTATTCATTTCAAAATTTTAACATGGAATATACTCAATTCTCTCAGATAACCACATTCATATGCAATAAGAATCATCATTAAAGTCAATGCTTAAATAAATGTAAACAGCATAGGCAATTAGCTTGCATAAAGTACACTGCTATATTCTGGATACAAGTATATAATTTTCAGTAGATCTTTGAAGAGTTAATAGTCAATTATATTAATCTGATTGCTACTTTAAAAATACTTTGGACTTTTCCAAATCAATTTATTATTGTTGATTAAAAATATGTCTTAGTGTTTTGTTGGAAACCAGTGAATTATCAACATTACTTTAATAGATTTTATGTTTATTATATATTTGATTTTTGTAGTTTAAAAGTATCAAGCAAGTTTGCATAGTATTGCATCACTATATATATATATATATATATTCTAACCTGATCCGTTTGCATCCTCACTTCCGGGCAGTATATTATATTAAATAAAACGGGTTCTAGCTCAGTTAATAATTAATAAATAAAATATTCTACCTTAATACTAAAATGTTCCACTAGCTCAAATTTAAAATACGATTAAGGTTCAGTTTATAAAAAAAAAAAAATTAAATAAATATTTAATATTTTCATGAGACTTGGAAGTGAAAATACAGGTGACAAGATAGATTACATTGAACCAATATCCTACAGGATACTACCTCAATGGCATAAAAACACTATCCCCCTTTATTACTATTTCAAATAATAACTTATAGTATTCTTACGACTTTAATAAATCCTACTTATTCAGATTAAACTACTAATTAAATCTTAATCTTCTATTTATAATAATTTAGGTTTATAAAATCTCAGGTTCCTAAAATTTATTCTAAGTTAATTTTAAAACTACGTAGTAAAATATGAGAAGGGATTTTTATGTCATAATCTACTACTACAACAACAACAACAACAATAATAATAATAATAATAATAATAATAATAATAATAATAATAATAATAATAATAATAATAATAATAATAATAATAATAATAATAATAATAATAATAATAATAATAATAATAATAATAATAATAATAATAATAATAATAATAATAATAATAATAATAATAATATTCTTCATTGCATAACTAATTCTGTATATCTTTTCTTTTCACTATATTTTTATTACCATAATAAAATAATATAATATAATCTTTTATTTTCATATAAGAACGTAATAAATATGTGGTAGTATTAGATAATCTGACAAGTTATATGCATCATATTTCAATGTACCATTATAATAATTAATTTATGACCATAAGATAATGTAAATGTGATTACTTAATAAATAGTCAAATTCTTAAAATAATTATTTATTTCTGTGCAAAAATATTGTGTTTAATTTTATTGACTCTGTGTTCAAATCCATGAAGATGGAAAAAATAATAAACCAAACACACAAGGTTTGAGAAAACAAATTTTAACAAAGTTTATTATAACATTAACAATATAACAATTTATTTACAATATGTACATTTAAAACATCTTAAAGATTTGTACCATTATACATTCTTTATATTCGAACCTCATTAAGTCTTTACTCTGACTTAAATAAAAAAATAAAATAAAATAATACAATATTATTAATCCCTGTTTGATCAATCTTATATAAAAAATTACATTTATTTAATGCTTACTCAAAATATATTTTACATCCTTTAGCTATTATTCAAGTATGCTTCTTTTTTTTTTATTAAACATCTATAGAAACATAGTACAGATAAACATAAAATAATACTAATCGAGAACATGGATATCTTTTTTTACTAGACAATTTCACTTTAGCAATATTAACGATATCATGTAAAATATCTATTGATAATTTATTTCTAAATTATGGATACTATTGTTCATTACACTGTATTTATTAACTATAATACATTCCATTATAACAATATTATAGTACTATATAATTATAACTACTAATACATTCTTTATTATTGAATAAATATAAATTGTACCTAAACTTATTGTGTAGATCGTTTTTTTACTTTATAGAATTATATTAAAAATATGCAGTACTCATTTTAAAAATTGAAATAAATATTTTAATATTATTTAATATTTCAAAAGCAACTTTGCTTTACATATTTTATTCTTAAGATCTTATATTTATTTCTAAAATAAAATAAATCTATAACATATTTTATGATTCTTTCATTTGAAGTCCATTGGATTTTCAATTCCAATTCATACAAATTCTATTTCTTCATACAAGTAAATGAACTCATCTCATTCCAAACAATTGCATATCTTTAACTCTAAATCATCTATTATTTTCTTTTAAATATACCATACTGTACGATGTAACTACTTTTTGGAAATCTAGATAGCGAATAGATTTGAAGGATAGGGAAGAAAAACTAGAGTATAACTCATATCAAATAAAAATATGTCATGGCATAGTGTATTTATAAAACTAGAGGCAAGACCTATTCTGTCTAATGTCCTCAAATACTATAAATGATGTCAAACTATTCCTTCAGCTTTATTGAACATCAATACTCCAAAAAAATAAACACTGTCCAAAATAAATATACAATAACAGGGCTTTGTTAACTACATTGCATGTCCACAAATATTATAAAATACTATTCATATTCCCTAAATATCCTAACTTAATAATCTCCTGGATTCATGTTCATCATATTACTAATACTAGGTCACTATCCTATTCTTATTTCCTAAAGATTTATCAGGTCTTACATTGACAAATTACTAGCTTGCATATTCAAATAATAAACAACATTCAACTATAATTAGAACAATCTTGGTAATCCATAAGAAAAGTTTGCTTTACTTTCTTATTCTAAACTAATCACATAATATTTTGATCATCCAATAATATGAAAGTTTTTTTTAAAAGAATCACATAAATATTCAGCATCATGTGTGTTATATTACTATTATAAAATTATAGTATGCATATTCCCAAAATAAATCCTTATCTCATAATTTTAAAAATGTTGTATAATGCACATATTTTAACATTCATACTTCATACATTATTTCAAAGGCAATCTGTAAAAAAAAAGAAAACAAGAAAATACATCATAATAAATATCAATAATTCATTAGTTGTTACCAAGTGACATTAGCTCATCATTATCACTTTTTGCAGTCTTCTTTTCTCCAACCAGATATAACATCACATACATAAAAAAAATACACATCCATGCTTCTATTTAAATGTTCTAATTTAAACTATTAAATATTAAACTATAGGATTCTAATACCATAAATAATTAATATTCATGTTCCTATTCTTATTAATCAAAAAATTTACATTTAAAATAAATAGTAAATAAATTAAAAACATATTTACGTAAACTTCAGATAGTTTTTTTTTTTTTAAATGTTCTCTTCAAAAGCATTTTATTTCTTCAAGAGCATTCACCTTCCCCCGTTGCTATAACAATGAACAAGACAATTTGTCAGGTGGGCAGCAGTAATCAGTTTTTAAACAATCATAGTAAAAAAAAAATATGTCTTTTTAAATTTTGAAAATTAAACAAAATAATTATCAATCCATCCTATAAGAGTTTATAGATTAATAGTTTATGGATTCCATAGTCCAGAAAGATAATTATTGAAATTATAATACTATAATAATCCCGTGAAGCTTCTTAAATTTCCCATATTGGCATACTGATGCATCCTATTCCATTTGGCTTAACTTAATCTATCCAATAAACTTTTGTGCAATATAAATATATTTCTATGGTTCCATCCTTTTATTTATCATATATTTACTTTCTTTATAGGTTTCTTCCTTAGTAAGTTTATTTCCATTTAGTATTTCTTTTCAGTGTTTCATTATTATCTTAATTTTCAAGTTTTCCAAACAAACTTTTATAAGTGTGTATTAACCCTTTTAGACTTTAGGTTGTTTTTTTTTATAATATACACGCTTTAGTAAACATTCTCTGTGAATCTTTTCCTTAATAATTTCTTGTAAAATATTTTTTTAAAAATGTTTCCTTCACAAAGAATATAACATTTGCTCTTTTAATATGATATTTCTATAAAATTATCATAAAGTATACTTGTCATATTGTTTCTTAATTTTAGACAAGCTTATATTACTATATAAAAATAATGCATCTTTACTTTTAGATGGCAAACAGTTTTTCCATTTAAGTTTCTTGTATAATGTCCATACTGCTATTTTATTCATTAGAACAGTTCTCTTGTTCAGCATTAATGAAACTGTATCAACAAATATTATATACATTTTTAAAATATTATAAATTGAATATATTTTACTTCTTGGTATATCCATTTTATTATTGCAAAGTTCTAAATTAGATTTTGATAAAATACTTCTGGTAAGAAAACTTTTTAAAACTAGCAACACATCTTAAATGAAGTTAATTAAAATATTTTTTTTAGTTTACACTCTCTTTTTGCAAAATACTTTTTTAAAATAATACCTATTAGGTTTTGCAAATAAAATTATAAGAGAGCACTAAAATTGTCTAAATAATAAAAATTAAAATTACAATCACCTTGATAGCTTCTGATATGATTCAGCTACCTTTAATACATTATTAATCACCACTGATAAATCAACTGCAATGGTATTTATACCCTGCAAGAATACCTTAACCTATTGGTTGATTCTTACTTTTAGTTTGATATCAAATTTGCATAATGTTGCAAACTTACACAATTAAATTTCAAAATAAAAATTATGATGTATCAAAACTTAAAAAATATTATTTAAATACTACCTTTAAATCAATTATTACTTTACTAAATTAATCAAATACCTTTAAAATAACTTTTAAAACAATATTTAATGAGTTTATCCCACTTTTAATATTTAATTTATCTATTTTTATTTAAACAAAATATTTAACTTTTTTATTAACTGTATTCGTCTATATTACATTGTTTAAACATTTATAATGATAGTTAACTTAATATTTAATATTAGCTCTTATGATAGGTAATAATTCTATTCAATTCTATAATGCAATTTTACAATATTTTGAACTTTACTAATAAATACTAGCAAGCAATTGTGTATAACTATATATTATTAGATGAATCACATGACTGAGATAACCAATACAGACATTATCCAATTTTCTGTCTGGGAATAAATAAATTGCTACACTTATTGTATTAAATAAAATAATACAATTATAAACAATTTGGAATAATAATTTAGAAAATATAGAATTAAATATAACTTTCACTACCATAAAACTAACTTTTTAAAATCTATGATATTAATTATGATTATTAAATATAACTTATAAATTTAAATACAACATTTATTTAACTATAAGTTTAAGACTATTAAAATTTAACCTTTTAAACATACTTTTAAATATTTATAGCTGTGTTATTTATTATGGCCAGCTTTTGCAACCATATGTAATAATATGTTTAGCTTTATTTAACTATTCTTAGGTGATTTATCATCATTTTTAAGCACTACATAATTTCACTTAGCTTTAAATTGTACTTTAAGATATTATTAATACAATATAATTAACACATCAAGAGAACACATTCTAAAATTTAAAATTTTTAATAATTTACTGTAATCAGCTATTTTTGACTTATAGAAAAGGGCACAATATATATATATTCTTCATATACATTTGTTTTTGTAATAAAAGCCCAGTGGAATTTTTTTAAAATTTCCTCTATATTTATAACTAATTTCAAAATACTGGTTTCCAGAACTGTTACACTGTATAATGTTCTTTGAATAATATTGGAACAACTGCAGACATTAATCTATCAGTAAAGTAAATAAATGGTTAATCAATTATATTGATAACTAATTTAAATAAAAATATCTGTCAGATGAGAGTGCCAATATTGCCATAAGGCTATATGATATACAGTAATTTTCAGACTCAGTATTGTATAGTAAGACTGAAGTCTCTAAGATTACATATTTGGGAATAAACAAGACATTCTAGCATTATTATATCTGTACTTCTTATGACAAGAAATCTTTATAAATCTATATTCACACATGTTCATATTATTGCATTAAAATTTTTAATGAATAAAATTTGCTATTGGTATCAAATTAGATGCAAGCTTTATAATTTCAGTTGTCCTGTCATTAATCACATAAATTAACTCCCATTACGATATGTGATAGCAGATTTTTATATGTTTCATAATGAAAATATCTTAAAATAGAGTCTGAAATAAAACAAACAATTCAGTTCTATTTAATATTCAAGATTAAAACTATTATATTTTATAAGTGATATTTACTTAATATAGGAGTTTCTAAATTTTTATTTATTTTTAATTTCTTAGCTTAGCTAGATAATTTTTAGTCACTATAGCCATACATTAAAACAGGCAAAAACTCTCATACAGATCATGTAATGTTTATTGGCTTACAGCCATATATCAAAGATCTAATAACTTGATGTCTTAAGTAGATGACTTATCGGAAAATAAGACGTATTTCATTTTATCTGTAATTGAAATGTGCTTTTTGATTGATTATGTAACTATACAGATGAATAAGACATTCACAGGAATTGTGTATAATTATTTTTTTCATCTTTAAACTGAGATTCATGCACTATGACTCTTTTATCACTATAAACTCAGAGAATATGTCAGAAAGTTTATCCTTAATTGTAATATCTTTAGAAGTAATGAGGTTACATGGCATCATTTGTAATTGCACGGTTTTTTAGCCATCCTGATATTATTCATAAATTACTGAGTGATGAAATTAGTTTTAATTGGATAATGTATTTCTTAAGTGAATACATTCATTTCCAAAATAATAACTATTCCATTTAATGCCTTCAGAAACAACTCACTGATCTTCATCAGTGTATAACTTATTCAGTTAATGACTAATAAATTTAGTTCATTTTAGGAGATTATAAGATATTTGAGCATTAAGAGTGACTAACTAAACTCATTACAAAAATCGCCAGTCCTCAACACCATCCATCTATCAATATGCAAAGTCTTGCAAGGCATTCAGTTCATTCAATATAGAATATGATTTTGCACATTCAATCTGCATAAATTTTCCTTTGTGTTGTTAAGGTCTTAAATCAAAAAAGCTTCAAGCTAATAGAATCATAACAAAACTATAGACTTATTAATCCATCATTTTTTCAGAAAGTCTCTAGAGAAAAAATATAATAGCCAATACTTATCTAAAACCTAATAAAATCTTGCAGCAGCTTGAAAAAAGTCAATGTCAATTTAAAGATAAAAAAAATTAGACTTTTTTTCTTCTCTTTTTAAGAAAAAAAATTGAATTAAAATCAACTAAATTAAATTTAAAGAAACTAATGAGAAATTTCACTTTGCCATATCAAAAAAAAAGAAAAGATATATATTTGAAGTTTCATTTAAAACGTTGCTTATTTATCTAGAAATACAAAATAAAAATCATCAATTTAATTTTCATGTTAAATGATAACTCATATAAGCAAATAAATATTTTTCTAATGGAAAAGAAGAACAGTTAATTAAAAAAATTACCTATATCACCATACTATGTGACTCGATTAAATGAGTCAACAGATGCCCAAATAAAATCATATTATTGATATATGTTTACTTAATATTAGTTTAGATTCAACAAATGTAAAAAAAATTTATTTTGTCTAAAATTAAATCTTAAACATTAAAAACTACTGATACCTATTTTTAATCAAATACTATTGTACAGAATTAGTTGTATTAGCTTAATTACTTGAATAAAGAAAACTGCTTACAAAAATTACTAATAGCATGTTATTTCCCTCAAAAAAAATTCAAAAGGTGGTCCCTTGAAGCAAAATTCCTTGATTTCCTCCTCAAAATCAATCTTCACTCCCTTCCTGCGAATCAATTTTTGGTGAACCATAGGGGTTTCACCAAGATCTCTCCCATATGCCAGTTCTGTAAAACAGACAATGAAACCCTCCAGCACTTCCTACTTAAATGTCCTTTTCTGCTTGGCATGAGAAATGTCATCAACTCCTGCCTTTCCTCACACAGAAATACCATCTTCAACCTCCAAGAATCCATAGAAACAGGAGTCTTTGCAGCTATTAGACTGTCAATTTTTCTCATCTATGCTCTCTGGTTGCTCCAATGTGCCATCATCCTTGACCAGAGAGTACATTCAGTCAATCAAAAGCTCTTGGACCTAATTTGCACTCTCAAAACTCGAGATACCAAACTAGCCCCACCTCCACTCCTCACAGATACTTGGGCAATCCTCCAACTTCCATCCTCTCAGCCTCTGTCATAGGACTCAATCTCAAAGACATGCTTTTCTAACCAGCCTCAACTACACACCATTTCCCCTCTCCACTTCCCATTCCCTTTTTACATGTATCCTTCCCCTCTTACCATTTTGTTCCTGAAATTTTATTTATTTCACTGTATCTGTTTTTGTTTTGTTTTTTGTTTTTTGATGAATAAACATCTCATCATTGAGGGGAAAAAAGTAATTTATTACTAAGGATAAGAGTGAAGAGGTATAAGAAGTTTTCAATTAATGTATAAAGTTGTAAATTTCATTCAAGCAATTATGTTAATAACTGTCTATTTGCTAATATGTGTAAAGAAAGATTTAATCTATTAAACATCAACTGTTGTGCATTCATATTAACAAGATTCAAATTAAAAATAAAATTAGAAAAAAAATTTGAAAGACAAAAAAATTATCACTAACTGAATATTTTAGAGATTTTATGTAAGTTACAATAATTGCAGATCTTGCAAATATATGGTTCATTATTAAATGAATTAAATCTAAATACACAAAGTGACCAATCTTTTTACTTATAACAACAAAAATGAAGCATTTATACAAAAAAAATTTTTTTGATATTCAGATAAAAAAAAATTCAATCATCATGTTTTTTTCCAATCATAATTTGACAGAAATTATTTTTTTAAATATATTATTGAAAACACTTCAGAAAACTGAAATATAAATTTGTAAACTATTTTTCTTCTTTTCAGCATAATTGTTCCAATAATATGTGGATTTAAAATCCATTTTTAAACTATATAAAACAGATAGAATATCTTTGTTGAAAGCAGAAAAATTCATAAGACCATCTCCAGGCAAAAAGATACAAACATTGTTTAAAAAATTATATATCCAACTATTGGTTAGAAATTCATGAAAAACTATCCAATGTTGAATGAAAGGGCTTTCATCTTCAATAACATATTTAGATGAAAAAGAGTTTTTTTGACAACTCTTAAAAACAAGTAGATAATCCTTCTTAATATTCCTACTATCAAATTAACTGAAGTAAGGATTGGAAAATAAGGCAAATGAAGCAGCAAAATCATTAATATCTAAATTAAATAAATATATTTAGTACAATCTCTGCTCAACTATAACATTGTGTTGCATTGTATTATATTTCTGGCATTAACATAGGACAAACCTAAATATTTCCAAGTTACAAAAAGAATGGCAAATCAAGGACCTCACCTATATGATGTTATTTGCTTTGATATTTGTAAATTAAAAGAGTAATTGCAAAAAAAAATCTACTTTACTTTTTTTTTTAATTAAAAATAAAATATAAAAAAATTTACATTTTACAAATTACAGAAAATATCAAAACATTTTCCACAATTAAAAAAGGTTCATGCTGAGACAGTTTATTATTTAAATAAATTAAACTGTTTTTTATTATAAATATTTCAATTCTCTGTTGTTATTTTAAAGTGCATATGCCTGCATAATAGTGGTCACTGATTGATATAAAATAAATATAACAAGTTGCACAGATAAAAAGATTAAAAAATATTTTGAAAGGTATTTTGAATCTAATGAGGTGTTTTTGTTAGAATCTTATTCTAATTGCATTTTATCATTCTGTCAGTTTTATTTGGTTGATAACTTTTTTTTTGTTATGTACTGCTTATTAAATATGTCTGCAAGCATGTCTTCATAGAATTTCATTGACATATATAAAAAAGTAAGACAATGTTGTAAAATATCAAGTAAGCAGAAAAATGAATTGTCTTGTTCTATATGTGGGCATATTTGTGTTCCACAAATTGGCTTATACAGTCATTGCAAAACTCATTTCTAGAGTAGTTTCTTTTCACCCTCTTCCACTTCTCTTTTTGGTAATGAAAAGGTCATACTCATTTTTGAGTAGCTGTTCTTTATTATTAAGTATTAAACAAATAACTGGTATTGTATTATATATTAATCATGACACTACTATCAAAATTCAGAAATATCATTATTTTTTTATTCAATACTCTAAAATTTGTAGTCTCCTCATTCTCACTATAATGTAGGTTAAGTCAACAATATCTTTCAGCTGGCTAACCATAATATTTTTTTGTCTAATTTTAATCAGAATCACTCAAAGTTATTTCACTTCTAGAGGTTTTTATCAACAATCTTATAAAAATATACTGTCCTGTTGCAATATCTATCTCAAACAATCACTGTTGTTTAACACTTTTTCATTCAATTATTTTTTCCCTAATGCAAAATTTTAATATTATCTTAAATGTTTTAAGTTTACATAGAATAGAATTATTATACCTGGGTCTTTTTGAAAAGTTGAATGAATAATCTACAATTTACTTATTGTATATACACTATACATACAACATAATGCATTTTCTTACTTAACTATTCTTTACTTTAAAAATTTTATTTTTTGTCATTAAAATAAGTAGTTCTCTTTATTGTACTCTAGAATCAACTATTATATTTTTGAATAATCAATAAAAACTATATCATCTAACATTACACTATTCTCATCTCAAACTAGATTTTTGATTTTGTCTTCATCAATGAGCACTATGATTTAATACTAGAACTAATGCACATATGCATCTAACAATACATTTTAAATCATTTATTCTATTCAATCTAATAGTCTGAAATAAAAAATATATGTAAGTTTTGAACTCAAACTAACTTCCTTGCATCGTTATATAGGATCTTACACCAGATCAGTTTCTATATATTTTAGAGATAGCAATTGTACTTATCTTCTACTTTTAACTATAAAGATCAATATTGTTGTTGATATTAAAGTAAGAAGATTGCATAGTGTTAAATGGTAGATAACTTTACTACTTTAAAAAAATAAACATATTTGATAATTCAGTCATGCTTTTAAATAAATTGATCTGCAACTTTAAATTATTTTAATCATATACACAATAATTAAAAATTATTTTCTTAAACACTAACAAATATACTGTACATCGTTTTAAAATATTCATCATTTTTTCTTAATATCTGAGATTTCATTGACTTAAAAAGTATACTAATTTATGATAGAAGTGGCATTAAATTACAAGAAAGATTTATTTTGTAAGTAGAGAGTTCATAAAATCAAATAAAGTCGAAGATGAGACCATATATTAAATCCATTATATATATTTTTAAAAAAAACAATTCACAATCCAGGTCAATTTATTTCAGATCACCAGTAAAAAGTATACCATAAAATGAGTAAATTATCCTCAGAATTAATGTATTTCATTGCAAAACAATTATATAATATTCTACATTTTAAAATCTCCGTTTTAACAAGTAAAACAATTGTTTGGCTATCTTCCAACTTTAAATTTACAAAACTGTAGCTACTAAATTAATCAAGAATTAATATAAACTAAAGTTTAAAAAAAAAAATCTAAGCAATGCAAAACTAGACAATAAACAATTTTATATCTTTAAAAAGACATTAAATATCTAAGACGATTCATAGTGATGCCAAGAAAAAAAACAAAAACACTTTTATTAGAAAGAACATATTACACATACCAAGATTCTGAAATACAAACAAGAATAAATGTAAGTATTAAGTCAGTATAAAAAACAAAATTAGTTTAAATTTTAAATTTATTTTAAATAAATGGCAAAACGGTAAATAGCGAAAAAAAGAAGATATATTAAAAATTAGATGATTCATTCACTCTAGGCAAATATATTTAAAATTATAGAATTTTTAAAGTATTTATTTGTTTTAATTAACTATTAAAAATTAAGAGTTTAAAAATGTAAACAAATTAAGAGACATAAATAAATAATAATGATAATTAATGGCTAGAAAAATTAAACTACATACTGAACATGAAAAATAAAAAACCTTTTATAACTATTATATATATCATTATTGGACTTAACAATTCAATAATAAGCATTTTTTGATCAGGGTTTGCTATATCCCATAGGTAAATCAAAGCATTACTATGATAATATTAACAGCTTGATGAGTATAGGAATGGAACAATAATTATACTATCTAACAATTATTTTTCTTATTAGCATATAATTTTAAAAAGCTGTATATGAGTAAACTTTTCAAAAAGTTGAATATTTGTTAATCTTATTGTAGACAATTACATCTATTTCAATCATTGAGTGCCAAAATTTTAGATTAACTTTGTGCCGGTCAAAACCTGTTTATCCATCTAACATGAGCTGGAACTCACAAAATGTACTTCAAATCCAGTCCAACCCAAGATTTAGGTCAGGGACCAGCCTGGATTTGAACCCACTCTCTAAGCTCCAGATCTAACACCTAAAGAATAACATAATAGTGATGGCACATGAGAATTAATCTTAATCCGGCTGACTAGCAGAGCTGAGCAAAACAATGAGACATCTATTAACTATGACTATATTAAAATAATAGATAAGGATGGCAGTAATATGTGGAAGTGGAGAAAAGAAGGAATTCAAAATACTCAAATAAGTTAGACAATAAAATATAGTTTAATATAATGAAAAATTATTTATATACATTTATAAATTAAATACATTAGTATGTGCATGAATGAGCAAGTGGTAGATAATTACATAGTGTCATTCACGCTATTATTTCTCATATGCTCTTTATTAGCTAAATAATATATTACAAATAAACACACATCTTTGGTGGGTCCAATATTAAAATTCCAATCAACTATTAGAAGGAATTACATAATATGGCCATTAACACTTTGATTTATGGTTCAGAAACATTGTGACTAACATACATATTTCTAGGAGGGTTCCAAAATTCATTATACATATGATAAAACTATTTTCATGCCATTGAAATCGTGAAAATAAACAAAATACATTTGAATCTATGACAAAATATTTAATGAAAATTATTTTAACAATAGCATGACGAACGCTTTATTTTCCCCAAGGCATATACTCTTAAATATAAAAATAAGTTACGATGGTGAGATTGTATAAGATTGAAATAAATTTGTATATTATAACGTTAATAATAAATCTAGTAGTAGTTAGCATTTATATACATTTTAACAGAGCACAATTTTAATATTAGAGCATTAAAACTGGGTCATGAAGCAAAAGAAATAATAAATATGAAAAGTTTGCAGTGGTGACATAATAGCCTAAAATTTCAGGAAAAGTTGTGCTTCTGGACGAAAAACAGTCTCACACCCCCTTCTTGGGTAGAGCTTAGAGAAAAGTGGATAGGCATGGCGTGGCCCAGACTTTTGCTGGTATAACTGACACGAGAAGCCTTTTATCTACAAAATGAATATGCATAGCATGTGCCAAACTTACGGGTCACTGCCAGAGGCATTTGATACGGAATAAATGTGGTTCCAGATAGCTCAACTATCTATGGAATGAGAAGAAATCTATGGGTTCGAACTTGTCATAACCCCCAGATTAAGATGCACATATATATAATCACGAAGATTGACTATATGTCAGGAATGCAGTACGAATGATAAATGTCACTAACAACATTGAAAAGTTTTACTGCTTTAAAAATAAATGACCCTTGTTTGAATACTATAATTTATATAAATAATATGCTATGCTGCTATAATATATTATAAATTTTTTTTTTTCTCGGGTTTGGCTGCCCAACTGGGGCTTCGATATAAACACCCACATACCCTGAGTACTGAAGTCTGTTATATGTATTTTTTTAAAAAAAGTTGTTATATAATTTTTTTTTCCATGTTTGATATGTTTAAAATAATGTGTTCTAAGTGTAAAATTCACTGTTGAAAGTTAAAACCCATGTGCTACAACCATAGTACATATGTATTTTTCTTCAATGTCATATATAAAGTTTTTGTTCTTGAGACATATATAAAAAATGTATAAATAATTCATAAATCATTGATCACTCTGTTTAGTTGGCGCCCTTATAAATATAAATTTTGCTAACCAGTAGTGAGTCAAATGCAAAAAATTTTGGAAGTGGAAGATCGCATCGCACCGCACCGCACTACCAAAGGGCGCCATCTAGGCATTTGTACCTAGAAAAATTTATAAAGTAGGCAGATACGCGCTGTTAGGATTCCACTTTATTTACATATTTAGATCGTTAGCCCATTGTCACTAGCTCAGTGGAATAGCAGAGATTTAATAATATCATTTACTAGTATATAAAAGAATAAAGTAAGCCACTGCCAGTAATTATCATACAAACAGATTTATTTATGCACATATATATAAGGTTTAAAATTATTTTAGTGATTTACATTTAAACATTTAACATTATTTTTAACTTTGATTTTACTTTAATTTACATTGAGTTACTATTATATTATAAATTTACATTTTTAATCAAGTTCGCACAGATGGACTTATAAACCTGTTTAATATGTTGCTATAGATCGGTTACATAGATTTCAACGGTCAAAAACATTTCAAAGTAAACATAAACGATCAAAATATAAAGTTATTGATTACTGACAATTGCAGAGGGAAATATAAGAAACCCTCTAGTATTCATCGTAAGATACCTGCATCGTCACCAATACCTAAAAAGACATCCGAATAAATACATTTTTAGATACTCACCGTAAGGTATCATTATTTATCGAATGTCTATATATTTTGATCAAATATGAAAACGCAAAACATAGTTAACCGATAAACAATCCATGCAAGCGTCTATAAACAACTTAAATTTAATGCATTTTTATTTAGGGTCGAGTATGAATACTACATAGATTTGCATTGAAATTAAAATATTCTATCCCTATTTAACCTTAGGCTAAAATTCGCAGTCAAACTGGCATCAATCCATCTGATACATCGATGTATTCAATGTAATACGAAATACGGCAGCACCAAAAGAATTAAGAAAAGACATTGACTCTCAATCAGATAGGAATATTACATCTATCTAACGAGAAGAACAATAAAAAAAAACTCCATAGAAAGGAACTGCGTTCTCCGTCTTATAATTCCTTCCATAGGCAAATGGGTGAGTGCGGCGTATATATAAACGATTCTGCCCGTAGCGAATCTCCGATTACATATACTAACTACATCAATATATCCAATCCATTGACCCAATCTAACAACGACATAAATAACCTAAGATTACCCTCCCCTAATATAACTTTACAAATCTATACAGCCATTCACGCCCGACTTAAGTTTAACATTTTTATAATTAATTTAACGGAAAACAACAATCATAATAAAACTTAAAGAACAAAAAATAAATAAATGGAAATGATTTTACAAAATAAATAAGAAAAAAAATACATCAAATAACATTATTAATTTAGTTTGGTCAGATAGGAAACTAATGCAATTATTTTAAATACGAAAAGTTTTTAACTTAATGTTCATTAATTGTAAAGTTCTTACGGTTTTAAACAGTTCATCTTTATCTGTCGTTTGTAAGTTTGAACGGGAATTCCCACGCCGTCCTGAAGATATTGGTATACATTTAGCCGATGTTTTATTTATTCATTCGGAGGTTTTTTAATTTGGTTGGTCCTCATTGTATAAACGATGGCCCATTTTTTTCTCTTTCTTAGCAGAACTGAAAGGATTGAAGCTGTGCGTCTTTTTCAATCCCCCCAGCGCTAACACCTAGCTGTTACATCGTCAATAATCAATCAATTTCCAGTCACTAGTCACTGATTAATAATTTCCAAAATTTTCCTTTTATATTAATGTGAAGGATTGAATTTACATTACGTCATCGATGAGATGATCCTTTTCGTTGAGGTCCGATTCCATAGGGATTTCTTCTTATTTGCTAACAGTTTTTATTGTTTTCTTATCTGACAGGTGTTTTTACATTTAAATGCCGAAGGCTGGTTTACATTTAACTAATTAACAATCATTTCCATTTCTAATTAATTACCCTGTTTTCCAAATCAAAAATATATTTAAAGACAGATTTAGAGATATAATTTTATCTCCAAATCTTTTTAAAATTTAGTTTTAAAAATACCTTTTTCTTTAATAAAAATTTTATTTTAATAATTTTTATTATCTGTGCGACTTAATATATAAGAGTTTAAGACGATATTTTAATTTCAATTTTTAATTTTTAAAGAAAGTTTTTAAATGCGAACTTTTTATTTTAACTTGTTTAATAATATATATAAAAAAAAAACAATGTAACGAACGTCTGTGCTCGTTACATATCAGTAAAGTTACTTAAAAAAAAATAATCAAAAAAAAAAAAAATATTTTACTTAGGGTTAGTAATTACGGTATTAACAAAATTTACAAACATTCGGTTAATAATTTTACAAAAAACTCTATACAAAAAGAAAAAGAAAATGTTGACTATCGCTTACCTAAGGACCATTTACGTTTACACCTCCTCCCCCCGAGAATTCTAATTTATTTTATACATTTTATTTTTACTCACGGCATGACAAGCAAATTATTTAAATTATTTAGGAAGGTTGCATTGAAGTAAATATATTTTGAAAGATAATGGATTTATACGTGTATATTTGCAGCACAACTATTTATACCACCAACTTATTTATGACTGATTAAAATGCTTAAATAGGATTACACTGAAGTAAATTCCCAACGGTACTCATCGTAAGGTACCACATTTACCATCATAAACTTGCGTGGCTGTGCGCTCCTATACATATTGAAGCATAATTTATATTAACAACAAAATATCAACCGCAACCTTTTGACTTTCTTTTTAACGAACTACAGTTTAAAATTATTTATACTTTCTAGTTTTTAATATATGTGCTATTTCATTCTGGCAGTGCTTTTATAAGATTTAAAGTATACGACTATATGTAAACAGATAAAAATATTTCATTTTGACAAAATTTGCTCAGGGTATTTGTGGTTTATTAAAGAACGGAAATTTCAGCATTAATTCCCCTTCTCAGGGTCAATCTCTGAGGTAAGGCCACACTTGGGACGCCAATTATAACGATCCAAACGAAGTGGAAGATCGCATCGCACCGCACCGCACTACCAAAGGGCGCCATCTAGGCATTTGTACCTAGAAAAATTTATAAAGTAGGCAGATACGCGCTGTTAGGATTCCACTTTATTTACATATTTAGATCGTTAGCCCATTGTCACTAGCTCAGTGGAATAGCAGAGATTTAATAATATCATTTACTAGTATATAAAAGAATAAAGTAAGCCACTGCCAGTAATTATCATACAAACAGATTTATTTATGCACATATATATAAGGTTTAAAATTATTTTAGTGATTTACATTTAAACATTTAACATTATTTTTAACTTTGATTTTACTTTAATTTACATTGAGTTACTATTATATTATAAATTTACATTTTTAATCAAGTTCGCACAGATGGACTTATAAACCTGTTTAATATGTTGCTATAGATCGGTTACATAGATTTCAACGGTCAAAAACATTTCAAAGTAAACATAAACGATCAAAATATAAAGTTATTGATTACTGACAATTGCAGAGGGAAATATAAGAAACCCTCTAGTATTCATCGTAAGATACCTGCATCGTCACCAATACCTAAAAAAGACATCCGAATAAATACATTTTTAGATACTCACCGTAAGGTATCATTATTTATCGAATGTCTATATATTTTGATCAAATATGAAAACGCAAAACATAGTTAACCGATAAACAATCCATGCAAGCGTCTATAAACAACTTAAATTTAATGCATTTTTATTTAGGGTCGAGTATGAATACTACATAGATTTGCATTGAAATTAAAATATTCTATCCCTATTTAACCTTAGGCTAAAATTCGCAGTCAAACTGGCATCAATCCATCTGATACATCGATGTATTCAATGTAATACGAAATACGGCAGCACCAAAAGAATTAAGAAAAGACATTGACTCTCAATCAGATAGGAATATTACATCTATCTAACGAGAAGAACAATAAAAAAAACTCCATAGAAAGGAACTGCGTTCTCCGTCTTATAATTCCTTCCATAGGCAAACGGGTGAGTGCGGCGTATATATAAACGATTCTGCCCGTAGCGAATCTCCGATTACATATACTAACTACATCAATATATCCAATCCATTGACCCAATCTAACAACGACATAAATAACCTAAGATTACCCTCCCCTAATATAACTTTACAAATCTATACAGCCATTCACGCCCGACTTAAGTTTAACATTTTTATAATTAATTTAACGGAAAACAACAATCATAATAAAACTTAAAGAACAAAAAAATAAATAAATGGAAATGATTTTACAAAATAAATAAGAAAAAAAATACATCAAATAACATTATTAATTTAGTTTGGTCAGATAGGAAACTAATGCAATTATTTTAAATACGAAAAGTTTTTAACTTAATGTTCATTAATTGTAAAGTTCTTACGGTTTTAAACAGTTCATCTTTATCTGTCGTTTGTAAGTTTGAACGGGAATTCCCACGCCGTCCTGAAGATATTGGTATACATTTAGCCGATGTTTTATTTATTCATTCGGAGGTTTTTTAATTTGGTTGGTCCTCATTGTATAAACGATGGCCCATTTTTTTCTCTTTCTTAGCAGAACTGAAAGGATTGAAGCTGTGCGTCTTTTTCAATCCCCCCAGCGCTAACACCTAGCTGTTACATCGTCAATAATCAATCAATTTCCAGTCACTAGTCACTGATTAATAATTTCCAAAATTTTCCTTTTATATTAATGTGAAGGATTGAATTTACATTACGTCATCGATGAGATGATCCTTTTCGTTGAGGTCCGATTCCATAGGGATTTCTTCTTATTTGCTAACAGTTTTTATTGTTTTCTTATCTGACAGGTGTTTTTACATTTAAATGCCGAAGGCTGGTTTACATTTAACTAATTAACAATCATTTCCATTTCTAATTAATTACCCTGTTTTCCAAATCAAAAATATATTTAAAGACAGATTTAGAGATATAATTTTATCTCCAAATCTTTTTAAAATTTAGTTTTAAAAATACCTTTTTCTTTAATAAAAATTTTATTTTAATAATTTTTATTATCTGTGCGACTTAATATATAAGAGTTTAAGACGATATTTTAATTTCAATTTTTTAATTTTTAAAGAAAGTTTTTAAATGCGAACTTTTTATTTTAACTTGTTTAATAATATATATAAAAAAAAAACAATGTAACGAACGTCTGTGCTCGTTACAATATATAAAGAAATTTAGATTTCATTTACTAAAATATACTTGAAGATTTTATTTAGCAAAAGAAATATTAAGATTTAGATTTCAAATTAATAAAATATACGTTAAGATTTGATTTAGTAAAAGAAACATTAAGATTTTCCCCCATCCCTTTTTCTGCTATTTAAAATAAATCAATCCCACCTTCACTGATTTTACAATAACTGGAATATATTAAATACTGTATATGATCTTTTAAGCATAGACTATTTTAAGAGTATAGCAAAAAAAAAAAAAAACTAGCAGTTATATAGAAAACAAATAATCGGTCACCTTTTCAGAAATGAATAAAGAATATGTTTATAAGATTTCAAAGCATTAATTAGCTTGAGTTCTGGATTTACACAGAGTAGAAAATCCAGAATTAAACAAATATATTTTTATAATAAATAAAATGTTGACTCGAAAAACAATCTGGCGAGTATATTAATTAATAATGCATTGTTTTAAATGGACGTTAATAACTTGCTTCGTGAAGGTTTACTTAAAAAATGACAGAAAAGATTTTTATAAGTTAAAAATCACCAGTTTGTTTGAGATTAGCAAATTAATAAAGAAAAGCATATATATATAATCAAGTAATAAATAACAACAAATAATTGACCGCACTAAAGTTAAAGAAAGTTAAGAGCATATGAGATAGGATTAGATATAAAGAAATCATTTGAGAGCAAATTTACATTCACAGATTTATATAAAAAGCAAAGTTAAATAATACATGAGAAATCTTGATTAGTAGGATTTGAGATTAGTGAGGCTACATTCATTTTCAAATAGTAGCATAAAAGTTACTTGCGCAAATTTAATAAGTCTATTTTCAAAGTACGGCTCATGCATAGCAAATTGAGGATCCAAAATGAATTCTTCTTGGTGACAGCAAGATTCTCTATTAGCATTTTTAAAGTTCTCCATTGGGCCTTTACTTCACTTTAGGGTAGCAGAATATTATGGCCATGGAAGACGACCCACAAGAGTCCGGAAAAGCTTTTACTAGATCATTTTTTTAGATTCAAAACAGCATAGTATCTAGTAGCAATCACTTCTCTCAATAGTAGCTAATCTAATCTCCTTGCTTTAAAATCCAGCCATTATTTATACCCTTGCACAGGTATTTCCGGAATGCTTATCATTAATTAGTTAGTTGTTTTTGAAAGATGCAATTGTAAGATAACGTCCAAAAATAAATTCAAATCTATTTCCAGATTAGAAATAGATTTGACAACATATTTTCAACAAAAGAAATTCTTTAATCTACTTAATCCCATTTATTTTAAGTAAAACTTTAATTAAAAAATACCTCCCTTTAATTATTTTTGGACAATTAACAAGTCACATCTTCCATATTGGATTTTATAAAAAAAATATATAGTTTAATAGAAAAACAAGCAATTTAAAAAGAAAAAGTTAAAAATGACATATAATAAATATTTAAAAACATCAATATTTTGTTAGTAAGTTTTGCTCCTATGTATATATTTGAGCCGCATCTATAATACTTTAATAAAAAAAAAACTAATAATTAATAAAAAGAATTAATAATAATTTTAAAACATGTTATTGAAACATTAAATTTTATAATTTAGGCGCGCATCTCAAATATATACATGAAATATATATACACGACAAAAGAAGTGGGATGGGAAATAGGGATTTAAACACAGATTAGTAGGTAGAAACATGAAGCTCAATCTTAAGCTAAGATTGACTGTTTCAACTTCATATTACAAATTTCTTTACTTAAATTTCAATTAAGAAATTTAAAGAAAAAACTTTAGATTCATATTTGATTTTCAAAACTGAGATAAACATTATAATAAATAAAACAAATGTTATCAAAATGAATTATGAATACTGATTACAAAGCAATCTGTTCAAATAACAGGGATGCATCTCTTATCAGTCTAAACTAGTACAATGAAATTTTATTTATTAAATATATATGAACTAAAGTAATAAAAAATATTTTTATGCAATAATAAAACATAACTTATACAATCTAATTGGCTATCTTTCTGTAATGCCTAGGATTAAGAATCATTTTCTCTTTTTATAAAAGATCCTCAAACAATTTTAAAATCTAGATGTTTATTTAATAGATTGTATTTGTTATTGTGTGTACTTTAGTAAAAACAAAAGACTTCATTTCATAAAAATTTTATAGATTCATAATTATGTACTGTTTTGAAAATATAAGTGTTTCAAGTCTTGCTACAAATTAGAAAGATAATTGATTTTATCATCCAAATTTGCAGAAGGCAGAGTCCAATTCCAGAGTAAAATATTCAAATGCAAAAACTTCATTTTGAAGAAATATTTTATTGTGCATTAAAATGCAGCTATTTTGTTCTTTTCTCCCGTTATTTATCAATCAGACATTGTGGCTTTGAACATTTATTTTCAATCTGTGGCAATATATTGATCAAAAAAAAAAAACACAAGTATCGTCAAGCTTGCAATTTAACCATAGTTTATATACTTGTTTACATATACTTTTAAGTTTAATAATGATATCTACATTTATAGTGAAAAGGCATATAAAAATTTGGTTATATTTGTTTCAAATTAGATGTCTTAATGACTGCATAATACAAAAAATAGCAAGAAGCAATTTTTTTGAAAGCAATTCATTCTCAATTAAAAGATATTAGGTAGTAAAACATATGTTAAAACAGGAAATTGAATCTTTTAATATTCTATTTGTTATTTTAAAAACAGCATCCATAAACATTTGATAGCGAAAGAGCATTAGTTTGAATTATCTTAATCTTATTAAATTGAGAATTTTTGGCAAGAAAATTTTTTATTTCTATTCAGAATTTGATCTTATATAGTTTTATAGATGATAGCTATAAAAAAAATACTACAGCCAGTAATAAAACTTTAAAATAAATGGTCCTATAAGGGTGATTCAATGTAAATAATACATACAACATGTATGCTGAGCATGCTTTTGATTAATTAATAGTCATAATCATAGTTATTATTATCCAGAAGGATTATGAGATGTATAGAAGAATCACAGAATTGGTAATTTACATAAAATTTGATTTTAAGATGTAAATGTATTTAAATGTGCTACTTTTTTGACAGGGAGATGAAGGATTCTTTCTTATTAATTGCATGTAAATTGTTGGCAATATACCAGGCCTCTTTAACTTTGTGTTTAGCATCATTAACTTATAGAAAGGCATTTGATTCTATAAGTATTTCTTCAGTAATTAAAATATTAGATCATCAAGATATAGACTCAAGATATTGTCATATTCCAAAAAAATATTTATAAAAATACAACAGCAGCAATAAGATTACATAATGATATTTTAGAAAGACTAATATCGAGAAGGGTGTACAACATCATAATTCCATATCTTCAAAACTTTTTACAGCAGTTTGGCAAGAAGTATTTTGTGAATTAAAATAGAACCCTGAGGGAATAAAAGTAAATGGGGATTATTTAAGCCATCTAGATTTTGTAAATAATGTAGTTGTTTTTGCAAATAATGCTTTAGAGCTTCAGGAAATGTTGCAAGAGTTATCAGATGAAAATAAAAAAAGTAGGATTAAAGATAAATGTTAAAAAGCCAAAGTAATATTATATATACGTATATTGTCTATAATAAACTTAATAAAAGAGACTTGAAGTCAGACTTTCAACCTCCCTACAGCTATCCATTCCACATTATACAAATGATACACATGACCACATACATATAAAAAAGATAAATGATCTCCAATATATATATATATATAAACAAAAAAAGACTTATAAATCCAATAAATAATATTATATTTCAACCAGAGGACTGGTTTTCATCAGAAAGAAAAAATATATATATAATATATTGTGCTGAAATAGAATTTATAGGTTATTCCAGATCACCATCTCACACACATATACAATCAGTGTTCAGTTTATGTTAAGATACCAAATCTTCAAACTCTAATGGACAAGCTTCAACTCCCTCTCCTTCAACTCTTCAGTCATCCATATTATTTAAAATCTGAGGATGAAACACTCAAAACCCTTTTGATGCTAATATTATTGTCATACCCATGCTGGCTTTAAGTCCTATATGTGAAGGGTCAGAATAACTTAAAGTCAACATATGCATAACAATAATATTGGCATCAGCAAGGGCTCTGCATGTTCCATCCTTGGATTTTCAATGATATGAATGGCTAAAGAGTTGGAAGGTGGAGAAGATTGAAACTTGTCTATAAAATAAAAATCGATAATGATAAGCTGAAAAAAGTTAACATCTACAAATATCTTGGTCAGATTATAACTACAGATAGAAACAAAGTGGATAAAATTAATCATAGAATTAAACTTGTTTGGAGTGCTTCCAATAAAAATAACTTAATATTAAAATGAAATATGCCTATTGGTTTGGAAAGAAAGGTTTTTAATAAATGTGTTTTACTAGTTCTTACTTATGGAGTTGAGACTTGAACACTTATTAGAAGATCAATACAGAGATTTCAGACTATTCAACAAAGTATAGAGTTGGATGCTAGAAGTAGAAGAGATCAAAAATGAAATACATGTGTGAGAAAACAAACAGATGTTACTGACATCATTGAAAGAATTAAGAGACTGAAGTGGAAATGACTTGGACATAATGCTAGAAAAGATAATAGATGGACAATTAAAATCTTAAACTAAATTCTAAAAGATTGTAAAAATCCTACAAAGTAACCATGTGAGATAGATAGATGAAATAATGATGTGTGCTGGAGTAGTATGGAGAAGAGAGGCTAGAGATTGGAAAAGATTAATTGAACTTGAAAAGACTTTCAACCTGCAGTGGATTAATGGTTGAAATTAATGGTAAGGTTGATATCCTTTGAGACTAGCTGAGATAAAAATAGTAAAAGCATATCCTTTTGTTTCTGAATATGAAATTTTTACATATAAAACTGAAGAAAGTTTTCTGAAATTCAGAAAAGTTATCAAAGGTAGATAAACAATTGTTTCAGTTTGTAAGATAATTATTTTAGTTAATACGTTTTTTTTTTATTTGCCTTGTAATCTCTTTTAAAACTACAAGAGAAAAAAAAACTACAGTGTAGTTTTATCTATACTTTGTAATAGAAATTTTATTTTTTAGCACTTTTAATATTCACAAGTTAAAAATAATATAATATTATTAGTTTGTTTGTGCACTTGTGACAAATATTGTAGTAGAAAAGCCTGACATAACTGACAATTTTTTTTTTCACTTTTAGATTTTAAAAAGTACAAGATCTAAATATTATCAATTATTAAGTGTTTTAGATTCAATTAAAGTGCTTCTTTAAAAAAAATTGAGAATTTACTCTCTAATTATTATCTTCTATGTTATTGAAACTAACATTTAATTAGATTCAATAAATACTATCAAAATTAAGAGTTTTATTCTTTAATTCTATGAGCTAAAATTCATCTACTACAATTTCTTTTTCTTTTACAAAATTTACCATATTCCTTTTATAAAAATGGATGCATTAATATGAGTTAAATATTTATTAAATTACAAATTAATATATACTGTTACTATTATTGCATTTAAAAATTGACAGAATTTTATTATACTATGAAAACAAATATTAAAATAGTAAGAATGATTTTATACTTTCTCACATGTTTATTCATTTAATTATTAAACATAGCCTAACACTTTGAATACAAACATTTAAAACATGCTGTTTAGAATTCAATTTGAAATACATCAATATTATAAAACAAAATCAGATGCATTAATATATTATTTTGTTGCATACTAATAGAATCTGTAATATACTTTGAGAAAATAATATTAATATAATAATTATAGATTTCTTTAATTACTGAATAATTTGTTTTGATTTAGAAAAAATACATTGTTGGAAAAAAGAAAACGTATAATATATCTTAGTGCAATGTTTATATATACATATAAAATATAAAACCATAAAACAATACAATATTAGATAAAAATCCAAATTTTACCAAAATCCTTCCATGACCATGGTTTCATCTATTAACAAATAGACTTTCTCAAGTGAAAATCAAACTAAAGAAACAACATATATGTAGAAAACAAACAAACTTTCTCATAATTCATTTCAAAAAACAACTTTCCTTTATATCAAAAGATGTCTTTATAAGATTAATAGCCTCAGATTCAAGAAGTTTTATCATAAAAGTTTCTTTTATTCTTCTTTTTAATTCATTCTTTTCATAAAAAAATAACTGTTGCATTGTCAAATAATATTTTATGACCTGTATATTCAATTCATGAATATATAAAGCTGTGTTATGATACCTATGTTTAACTCTACTTATATGACCTTTAATCCTTTCATTACGGCTAAATTTACTCTGACCTACATAAATCTTACTACAACTACAAAGAATCTTATAAACAATACTGGGAATAGATTTATGACTGTTTTGAACCATTTAGTAAAGAATTCAAATCAGAACCTTTCTCAAGTTTATATATTCATGAATTGAATACAGGTCATAAATATTATTTAACAATGCAATGGTTATTTTTTATGAAAAGAATACATTTAAAAAAAAAAAAAAATAAACTTTAATGATAAAACTTCTTAAATCAGAGGCTATCAATCTTATGAAGACATCTTTTGATATAAAGAAAAGTTGGTTTTTGAAATGAATTATGGGAATATTTGTTTATTTTGTATAAATATATATGTTGTTTCTTTAGTTTGGTTTTCATTTGAGAAGGTCTATTTGTTAGTAAATAAAACCATGGTCAAATAAGGATTTTGGTAAATTTTGGATTTTTATCTAGTATTGTATTGTTTTATGGTTTTGTATTTTATTTATTACTAGTATAGTGTTAAGCAGTTTTGAATTTTATATATATACAACTCCCTACAGCTATCCAATCAATTTTATACAACTGATACACATGACCACATACATGTGAAAAAGATAAATGATTTCCAATATAAGTATTTCATGCTGAACCAGGACTCATCAGGTGATCCAGATCAGCATCTCCTGCATATATATACAATAAGTGCTCAGTTTATATTAAGACAATGGACAGGTTTCAATCTTCTACACTCTCTAACTTTTCAGCAATCCATATAATTGAAAATCCAAAGATGGAATACTTTAAGCTCTTGTTGATGCCAGTATTTTTATCATACCCATGTTGACCTTAAGTCAATCTGATTCCTCGCACATAGGATCTTAATATATGTATTTAATTATACAGAAGAGGAATAAGAAGAATACATGCTGAATATGTAATATTTAAATACATGTATATTTTCTATACAAAACTTAACTCAGACTTTCAAATTCGCCAAAAGCTCCCGGAAATAATACCATGAATTTATATATATATTAATAATCATAATCACAAGTAAATGATTTTTACTGCTAATCAAATATATAACATATATAAATATAAATATTTCATATAACATATATATATATATATGCTCTCACATTTAGAAAATAGATAATAGATGAGAGTTTGTTCTATAAATTTGAATCCACATTAAACATTTGTCAAATTATATATAAATATTTATGTAGCAATCAGTTAAACTTTACTATCTTAATGTGAGATAAATTAAGCACAAGTATGTATATACATATATTATGTCATATATATAAATATGTAAAAAATAAAAAAAATAGCTGTAAAATTATCTTTGGCAAGTAACAATAAATAAGTTTTATTTATTTATTGTTTTGTTGTTTTTTTAAATAATATATGTTAATAATTTTAACTTGAAAAAGAAAGCAAATAGTTTTTAAACATTTTCTTAAATATATTTTTGCTACATCTGTGTCACTTTAATTAAAAGACAAGAATGTATCTGACCAGGAAATACTCCTCTGATGAACATATTGTCTTGAAAAGACCAAATACAAGATTTCTAATAATATATCTGAAGTTGCACAACTTCCATGATGCAAGTATAAAATCAAATATATATTCCCTATGACTATTTTCTTTCTTAACCAAATGTCCTCAAAAACAGAACCATCAAATACTTTTCTTATTTCACAATAATAAATCCTCAAAAAAAAAAACACAATCTTTCACTTCTCAGGATCACTTTTAGACTCATAACAATAAATTCTCAACATTAATTCAAAATATGAATTTATCAACTTACTTGTCTACATCATGATATTTTCAAGTCATATATTGTCAATATCATATTAAATTATTTTACTTTATTATATTTTTCCCTCTCAGAGGAATAATTATTTTTTTAGCTGCCTTCTCACTTTTTCAGGAACATAAATTGTCAAACTCTATCTTATCACATAGGTGGAATTTATTGTGTTCTATGATTGAAGTTCAAATTTAAATAAATCCAGCTATAAAGTCAGATTAGCTAAGGCAATGAGAAAAAATTCATTTGATTTTTTTTCACATTGGAAATCAGCAGGTCACTAGTGGAGGTGAAGTTAAATATATTGATAAATCATCTAATGGAAATCTCAATTTACACAAAACCCATTCAAAAGGCCAACATAAATGCAAGTTGTACAGTATAATATGTATTTGTATTTGAATTAAATATGTATAATTAGACCCATAACATTAAGGTAAATAAATCTAAGACAAACTTAATCTTCAATAACATGGCATACCACATCATCAATATTTATTTGACTTCTTTGACAATTTACCAATCTTGAATTGATCTACTGCTACCATAAATGATCTGTATATCTTAACAAAATCATTATTACACATGAATTTTATATAGCTTACTATTTTATTGAACTAATTCTGAATCCTTGTTTCTCTCTAAAAAATGATATAGCAGTAAAATGAATAATTAAATATATAACTTTAATTATAATTAACTAAATAATAAATAAAAAAAGATAAATAATTAAATATAGTTTTAATATCAATTAACCAACAGTAACAAATAATAAAAAAAAAAATCATTATTAGAACTTCTCTGAATTAATTATAAGAAGACTTAACAAACTATATTTGAGATAATAAATTATTAAAAATAATATAGATTATAACCCCCTATTTCATTGTCTGCAAAAATTATCTTATATACAATTTATATGTTTATTAAGAAAAGAATATACTCAAACTTTTATTTAATAAATGATTTATTAGAATTCAATTAAATGTTTAAAATCCCTATCTCTCTTCTTAATGATTTATGTGTGATACACATAGATATAAGAATATTTTCATGATATGCTGAACATTATAATAATGATAACATCAATGATATTAAAATATTTATTTAAATATATTTCAAATTTGTATATATATAGAATTGTGTGCTTAAAACAATCTCATAAAATTAAACTTTAGAATTAAATTATAGAAAAGTCAGATATGTTGTTAGGAATTAAATTATAAATCATTAAATTTCTTATTAAGGCAACAATGCATATATAGATGCATTTATAAACAAATATTGGCCTATATTTAATATGATAATTTTATAAATTCCATAGCTTGAATTAATGAATACATCACATATTTTTTGAAAATTCTTTATGTTAATTCAATTTATGAATATTTTTAATATGTGATTCTCATTACACATAATTTATAATGTCAAGATTGTCTGAACTTTGAAGATATATTTTATACATTTAGCCAATGTTCTAACAAAAACTTACTGATCATCTATGCCTTAATATAAATTATACAGTCACAATGTGTAAAGGCTTCTGTTTTCCACATGATGTCAACTGTAGCAAACTTTCCAAATTTATTTATTTGTTCTACATACAACTTTAAAATAAAAAGACCCTATCTAAATTTACCATTGTCTTAGAATAGCCGATAATTTTTTATTATTCTTAATGCAAGTTGTTCTCCTTTAATATCAAGGTAAAGAATAGATTACATCATTCCTTAAAATTTCTGACACAGATATAGGATAAAGCTAATTTTATATTATAGATGTGATCTTTATCAAATTATTAATTTATAATAAAATGGCTTATTGCCAACTTTTATATCCATTATCAAATGAATCAAACTTATATTTTAGGCTTCAAATTTATTATTATTCAAGCATCCTTGTCAGACACAAAATGAAGGAATAAGATTTATGGCACTTACGTTTATAAATGTATTTTAATTTAATAATAATAAGAATGATAACTAAATCTAATTGACTGTTCTACTAATTCAATTTGAACATGCTCAAACATTGATATCTGCATACACACAAGTAAGCTGTGTATGAATATCTATGCTCATACATTGATATATGCATACACACAAGTAAGCTGTGTATGAATATCTTGAGGCTCATTTACTTTTTTCACATATCTTTGGTCATATATTTTAAGAAAGAGTGATGAAATAGAAATTTGAAATATATATTTTTTAAATATATAAAAGAAGTTAGATTTAAGTATATCCAAGAATGTTTATATGAATTTAAAATATAACATGTGCTACTTATGTTTTTCCTCAGTTGAAAAAATGAAGTAGATGTTTAAAATACATCTATAGTGATAGAGGCTGATCTGACTTCTGAACTGATGAATAGTTGTGTAAGATTGAGCTTAAGTGATAAAAACAAAATTGATGTATTATCTTTCAAACTAATTCATCAAAATTTTATATTACTGTTCATATCATTATCTTTAATTAAAAATATAAATTATTTGTCTGTGATTTTCATTTCTAACTTAAAAACTGATTTTATTTATATTCAAATTTATACATATTTAAACTTGTAATTTACTATGAAATACAAATAGATTTTAAAACAACTGGGGAGCTCTAATTTACTGTCTTTAAATAAACAGTTAATGACATGCAGTATCATATCTTCAATAAAATATTTTTTATACACTAAGAACTAAAAATATATTTGTTTTTTTTTTTATTATTTTCCAAGTAAAATAATATATTAACTATATAAAATATTAAACATTTTAAATATATAAGATATCTGTAGTTCTAAATTGTATTTACATATGCATTATAAATGAGTATTAAGAAAAGGTGAAACAATTTAAATTCAAAATATATATTGTGCTAAGCATGCTTTCAGCAAAACACTGTCAAAATCATAGCATTATCTTATTTCATAGTTAAAAAGTTGTATCCTGAAACAAATGTACTTCATTATGCAAATAAGACACTTAAATATTCCATGATTCTTTTTTATTAATTGCATATTGATCTTTTGCAATTGCCCATGATTCTTTGTATTTTCGTTTTTTATCATCTCTTTCAGCGCAAACTGTCTTCACAATAATTGGATTAAAAGCATGATCTATTATCTCATATACATAATGTCTCATTTACATAAAGAAGTACATTTATTTAAGAATGCCATTTTTTAACTGTGAAATAAGAGTTTTATGATTCTGGCAACATTCTGCCAAAAGCATGCTTAGTGTAATATACATTTCAAATTTTAAATTATTTTACTTTTTCTTAATATTCATTTATAATAGACTTAAAAAAATACCTGCATGTAAATAAAATAAATAACAAAAATAAAAAATTCTTTATACTAAAATTACTTAATGATTTTTTTAAACTCATAATCATCCTGAGGCAAATATTTTTTGTAAGCAACAATAGTAGTTTGATTCTAAAATGAAAATTATCTAGTAATCCATGGTAAAGATAATGCTCAACACAATTTTTCTTTTAAAGTCATACATATATTTATGAAAAAATATTCATAAATAATATTAAATTTTAGTAACTTCATTTGTATTCAAAATATCATAGTTATTTCCTTTATATTACTAAGTTTTCTATTGCAATGTATCACTCTTTAGCTATTCAATTTTTTGTAAACCATTATAGAGGGCATATAGTAAAGAAATCAATAAATAATTTATTTGGCAATCAACTCCTTTATGTCATTGGGTTTCATAGTTTCAGGATATTCAAAGGAAATTGTATAGATTAAAAAGAGACCTTCTTTCTTAGTTCCATATTCTCTTTTTGTTTAAATTTTTTAGTAATAACAATTTTACTAAAGACAATTTGTTTCTTGGAATAATCAACTAACATTTTTAAACTTAAAAACTATTAAAGAGTTCCCATTCTCTTTCAGGCTAGCACATAGATAATTTAATTTTCAAATTATTTTTATATACTATTGAATTAAAACTTTTTTTCTATTAATTTATCAGTTTAATCACTGAAAATTATGCACATATACACCAACACTAAATCCACCTGTTCTTATTGCTAAGTATTTGTGATGCATAATGTATAAATAAATGAGATATTTAAAATTAATATTTATTATTAGAACTATTGAATATAATAATAAAATATTTTTTGCATGTCATTAAATAAATTAACTTTAACCTTTTCATTATCAAATTTTGTCTTAACCTAATTTTCTGTACTCCTTTATATATTTAGTCTTATGTTTTTTTAATTAGAATTTTTAAATATATATACATAATTATGCATAAAACCACTTTAAAACAACTATTTCAATATACAGAATCATTTTAGAAAATTAACAGTTCACCTAAAGACAAAAACCTCCTAAATAATTACTCATGAAAATCTAGCAACATTTATCTTTTACATAATGAATTGAAAACTTTTCTTTTCCCTTCCTTCTCATAGATTATTTGAGAATGCTCATCATCTCTCTCCCTCCACCACTCACTCTCCCCTTCCCCTCCCCCTCCCCCTCTCTCTCCCTCTCTCTCTCTCTCTCTCGATGATGATGATGATGATGATGATGATGAATACTAATACATTTCTATGACAGAATTTTTTTTTATACTAGTTTTAATTCCAGGAAAGAAATATGTTTACATTTAACTGCCATGATGATATCAAAAAATGTCTTGAAAATTTCAAAATTTAAAGATTTTAAGCTTAAACCAACGTGTTCATTTATAAATAAATTTATGCACATGTAACAGTTTTGATTATATATATTGTAACCATATATTTTAGCATAAAATATAATAATTGATGTAACTAGTATAAAAAATTTCTCTGTCTTCTTATGGTGATTTGATTGGCTTGATTTGCACTTTGAACAGATTACTCTCTTATATTATTTAATAAATTTAAATTTGCTTCGTTCCATATCCTAATTCATATCATAATGTTTAACTTTTTAAAAATTTTAACAACACATTAAAGTTGGTAAAATAGTATTAAAAAATAATATTTTGTTTTATTTGTTTAAAGTAATCTTAAAAATTATTTCTATTGAATTAACAAAAAACCATTTGTTCAATTAAAATAAATTATTAAAAATAAATACAGTAATTACGTATGCGTCTCAATGTAAAAAGAGAAACAAGCGTGAATTTAAGAGAAGATCGTCTGTTAGTTTTGCTTTTGGAGGGAGAGAAGAAAAAGAAAATGGTAAGAAGGCAAATGGTGTAAATTTGATAAGCTTATTTTAAAATAGTTAACAAGTAAACGGATTACCACAAATTTTCTATAAACGTAAAAATAATATCGTGGTATTTAATTATAAGATGAATTGCTAAATTTAAAAGTCTGTTCAAGTCGGCGGGCCAAGTGGATCAAATCACCGGTAATAATTTCCCAATATTACATTTAAAATGTCGGAGCTTCCCAGTTTAAAAGAATTAATTGCAAGAGTTTGGTATGTTTTAAAATGTTTATTGTTCTACAATTTGGAAAAATTAAATAAGTATTTTAATTACAAAAGTTTTATAAATATGAAAATTTGCTTTTTAAAAAAGAAGAAGTTTAAATTAAAGTAAAATGTTAAAGTTATCAACATAGTTAAATATTTCCGTTTCTAATTCTAATAAAATATAGTATTGATTGATATTTAACTTTATAATGCCAGTAATATATTTGCTAGTTAATTTGTTTGCCATTAGAATAATAAACAGTCTTCAAATAATTGATCAAAGCTATTTTCTAATTTTATCGTCAGTTTGGAATGATTGAATTAATTGCTGTAATTATTATTCCTAGATTTAAGCGTGGATAAATAAATATTAGCATGGATGTGATAAACTTGGAACATTTTTAATAAAGAAATGTAGAGATTAATAACTAATGAAAAACATTTTCATTTAAGTTCTGCGTGTCATGTTTTTGAAATTGTTTCTTGTTTATGGAGCCACGTAAAATCGTTAATCTGATAGTTATTATAATAACTAACACAAATGAATAACATTACATGTATGGAATTCAACCATAATTATAGCTATTACTTCATACATTTATTATTCGACACATCGTACATGGATTTCACGGATCATATTTGTAGTTATAAAATGCTCTACAATCTAATTTGTGACACCCACACCTGCTAAAATTCGTGTACTGAACTATAAAATGCTATACATTTAATTTATATCACACACACACTTGTTGAATTTTATGTATTTGATGAATAATTCATTACTTTAATTTTATCGTTATATGAACTTGCATGTGAAGTTCATAAGTTATATTTATTAAGTTTAAATTAATAGGGGTTGAATAAAATACTTATTCAAGAGAATAGCGCTTGCGAAAAAGCTTGAAAAGTACTAAATGAATTTATGAGATGTATCAATTTTTCATGAGGTATTTTGTGAGTCTTTCCAGATTTATATTCCTATACTAATATTACTTATATTATATTACACATGTTTTATTTTCAGCAAGATAAGTTAGTACATTAGTTGTCCTGATTAGAGTAACATTTATTATGCAAGAACTCACATTTGCTAAAGTGTTAGTGTATTCTGAATGATCAGAATAACTGAGGAGGATGATTTTGCACTTTAATGTGAAGTAAATAGTAATGTTGTTTTATAATGTTGAAAGGCATTAATCTGTGCCGGTGGTTAATCCGCAGATTATTTAATTGCCATTTTTGTATTTTACACTCATTCCAGCCCTGGTGGTTAATCCGCGAAATTGTGTAATTATACGTATTACTTTATGATGGTGTATCAATCCACAAAGCGTTTAGTATTATTTAATTCCTATGTGTAGATGAACGCATCCACAGGAATATGTTTTACTTCATAGATATAAGTTGGGCAAAGTATTTTAGTTAATCTGCTAAATCATCTTCTTCCATTTGTAAGCATAATTCATAAGTTAGATCATCAAATTGTAGCAGGACATTCTATTCAAGTTACTTCATAATAATTAACTGTTGGTTGATTATTATTTACCAGAGTGTAAGTTTAAATTTTCACTTTATTTAATGATTGCATTATAGCTAAATCCTACAGATATAATATTATTTATTATATTATTCTAATTTTACGGTATGGATTTATTGAATCTGGAAATGATGTTAAATACTTCATGAGTTGATGTTGAATTTAGTATAATTTGCTCAAGATTCATTATATCAAATTGAAATAAGGTATGATTAGGTTTTTAAAACTGTACCTATGATATGTTAGTGAAGAAAGTCGATGGAATTATAATTTATTTATTTTATTTGTTTATTTATGTTTTTTAATTATAACATTAGAATTAATTACTTATAATTCATAAATTTGTAAATAAACGTTGATTTATAATTAAACTTACTGTGCCGTTGCTATGTGTCATTCTTAAAATCAGAAATCATAAATCTTGGATAGAGCATACATGAAGTACATACCATTGTCAACATGATATCAGAGTTTAGTGATATTTTGAGAAAACATTTGGATGCTTTTAGTCTTTGGTAGTTTATGATGTGTAAGGTACAATAAAATCCCATTTACCTTTTCCATCATTTTGGCTTTGCGTAGTTGATTCTGGTATACAATACAAATTGATTATTAAACCTGTAAACAGATTTACCAAATAATGATATGATTGAAAATATTTACTTAACACTTTTAAATTGTCATTTGTCAGTATAAAAAGAGTCTCAGTAATATAGTAAATTATAAAAAGAACCCAAGTATTTATGTTTATTTATTGCAAAGCTTTACCTGGACTAGCATTTGTATTAAAATCATACAGATGGTTTAAAATTTCATAATATTATGTAGTTTCAAAAATTATGCCATCTTGTACATGGTCGGTCATCGGGTCTCATACAATAAAAATCGCAAATTAAGGTTTGTAACATAATAACATTACACATAATTTGTTTACTGTATTTTATCATACTACTATGATAGGTCATCGCGGTACACCCTGGCTGCGATCAAATTAAATCATAAAAAGTTTATGTTAGATCATTGGTTTGGTCTGTGGTAAGTTGCTCCAGATGTTGGTTGTGGTCCTTGGTGCATAAAATAGATAGCATAATATGCTCTTAGATACAGCTCTTAATCGCTGACAATGTATAGTGGGAATTGATCAGTGATCGAGGTTACGATTCTCAGTGCACTTGCGTTACGAAGTTGACCACACTTTAAAGGGTTACAATATAAAAAGGAAATATTGATAGCATTATATAATAAACTGATTACCTTCTTCACTAAAAATATTATAAAGCCAATATCTAATAAAAATTAAAACAAGCGCACTAGAATCAATATTGAGTTCTTTACATAATAGATGAAACTAAAGTCAAAACAATATATAGGAAGTATATGCTCTTTCCATTTTTAACATCTTTTTAGCATGTGTTTTAATTTATTCTGTAACAATGTATTTATTTTTCAGCTACTTTGAATTACAGTAAAATTAATAACATTTTTTATTCATTTGGTCATTTTTCAGAGCATTCATAATGGACTGCTGATAAACTTAAGAATTTTCTACTTACAGACCATATAGAATAACATTGTTTTAGAAAGATCATAATACAGTTACATATATATGTTGGTTAATTAGATGTGCTTCATTTTATATCAAGTTAATATTAAAAAACCATAATATATATGCATAGACATAAACACACATGGTTTCTAATTTGATAAAGATATGATTTAAATTATTTGCTTTTTATATTATCTAAATAATTCTTAATTAATTTGTAAACAAATATTTTACTTCAAGTATTTCTTTTATCAAGATTTAGTAAATCTTTAAAAATATAAAACTAAAATCAAAAGAGATAAATATCTTTTCTGTGCTCATTTTAATTTTCTTTAGTAATAAATCTTTTTCCTTTACCTCAAACAGTAATGACAGGAACTATTTTCACAATCTGTGATGATTGACAACAAAATATTACAGAGATTTGTTTCAATTTTATAATCCTGACATTAAAGAAACTTGAAAATAGTTTCTTTAACATTTATTCAAAGCAATATCCATAAATAATCAACTAAGGATACACTTTACTTCAAGACTGGATAGGTAAAGAATTTAGGCAGTGTCCATTCATAATGTAGTAGTTGTCACTACTAAATTATGTCATCTACAAAATGGAAAGTTTCATAATTTCAAAACTTCCTTTGCTAAAAGGCACTATAAACTAGCAATAATAAAAAATTAAAGGACAGTTTTCAAAAATCCTTATTAAAAGTTCAAGATATATTATAAAACAAGATTTGATTTTTCCAGCTTCTACAGAGTAAAATACTTATAGATGGTAGACAAAACTTTTACTTATTTAATATGACTACAATATAGAAGCTGATAATCACAATAAATACTATTAACAATATACCAAAGTAGCACATGTTTTTTATATCCCATATACTATTACAATTTACAATTATTTAAATAGAAAAAGTCATTATTAGTTTTAAAAAATGTTTTTCCTGTGCTGTTTACATTAATGCACCATCCTTTCATATCAGATTTCAACAAGAAATGCAAATTGAATCAATTCACAATTGCCTTCTTAATCTTAGTGAATCTGAGTAATGATATTAATCAAGATGAATTTCCAAATTTACTCAAATGAGGATAAACTTCATTTGATGTGAAAAATAATTTAATTTCACAAGGTACAGTTAATTTACACTCATGTAAATACCATTATGAGTAAATAACCGAATAATAAATATATAAATATTGATAAAACATTTCTAGTAATAAATAATTAAGAGATTGAAATATGACAAAAGTGATAAATCATTAATTTAAAGAGCACATTAAAAATGTTATCAGTATGGCATTTGCATATTATTAGAAACATGTTAATTAATGTTGTATACTCAATATGAGTAGAAATTAATTCTAATGTATCAACTGAAATTATTTCCAATAGTAAATGAAACTTTATTAATATCAAGATATGATTGGAAATTCATATTAATTAATATTTCTTTTTCAGATTCATTATTCTTGCTTTTAAGTCAATTCATTTATGCTTGCAAACTGAATTCTGATATGAGAGCAGAATATTAAAATACTTAACTCAGGAAAATATATATATATAGCAGCTAATTATTTAAGATCAAACATAGAAAAATTGATTTTCATAGTGATATAGGTTTTGCAAATAATTCCATATAAATTCAGTATGTCCTGCTTATCATATATTTTTATACAATCACTTGATACTTATGATTACTTTTGGTTTCATAATCACTATTATTGTAAGATGTATTTTTCCTCAACAAATAATTCTGTATATAAACAAAGCAAAGCAAAACTCCATATAGTAGTGCCACCTGTGCTAAACAGAGTAATCAATGGATGCCAGAAGGCTTGTGCATAAAATCCCTATCTAATGCCTACTCATCCAATATCCCCAGACTAGTTTCTGGCTTGTGGCCTTCATCAGTGAGGAGCTTTGGATCTGAGAGCACGGCATCTAGATCTTAGGATCTAATGCAACCCTCTAGCAACCACCTTTTATCTCTACTTAACTACAAAACTATGAGCATGAAATTGAAAACACAAAAAATATTTTTAACCTAAGCTCAATAGCTTATATAGTCATATGGGTCTGAACTCAGTTCAGCACCCATACATTTTTGTGTCTTTGCCTCTTTAACAACCCTAGCCACCACTACCCTATTAGGCAGGATCTCCAATACCAGCACCCTATTAGGCAGGATCTCCAATACTAGCACATAATTGTTTATAAACAAAGCAAAGCAAAACTCCATATAGCAATGCCACCTGTGCTAAACAGAGTAATCAATGGATGCCAGAAGGCTTGTGCATAAAATCCCTATCTAATGCCTACTCATCCAATATCCCCAGACTAGTTTCTGGCTTGTGGCCTTCGTCAGTGAGGAGCTTTGGATTTGAGAGCACTGCATCTAGATCTTAGGATCTAATGCAATTCTCTAGCAACCACCTTTTATCTCTACTTAACTACAAAACTATGAGAATGAAATTGAAAACACAAAAAATATTTTCAATCTAAGCTCAATAGCTTATATAGGCATATGGGTCTGAACTCAGTTCAGCACCCATACATTTTGGTGTGTTTAGCACAGGTGGCACTACTATATGGAGTTTTGCTTTGCTTTGTTTATAAACAATTGATCATGTGATGCTTGCTGGTTTAGCACCAATCCTGCCTAATAGAGTAGTGGTGGCTATGGTTGTTAAAGAGCCAAAGACACCAAAATGTATGGGTGCTGAACTGAGTTCAGACCCATATGACTATATAAGCTATTGAGCTTAGATTGAAAATATTTTTTGTGTTTTCAATTTCATGCTCATAGTTCTGTAGTTAAGTAGAGATAAAAGTTGGTTGCTAGAGGGTTGCATTAGATCCTAAGATCCAGATGCAGTGCTCTCAGATCCAAAGCTCCTCACTGATGAAGGCCACAAGCCAGAAACTAGTCTGGGGATATTGGATGAGTAGGCATTAGATAGGGATTTTAAGCACAAGCCTTCTAGCATCCATTGATTACTCTGTTTAGCACAGGTGGCACTACTATATGGAGTTTTGCTTTGCTTTGTTTATAAACAATTATGTGCTAGTATTGGAGATGTGATCATGTGATGCTTGCTGATTTAACACAAATAATTCTGTATAAAATTATCAATAGCCTACTCTGAATCCAAATTAGGTGGGACAAATGTATAAATATATAGATGATTATTATCACTATTTAATATTTAATCACTACTTAGGTAAAAAATAAACATTCTAAAAGTCCACTGAAAGACAAATGCCTATTAAATATTCTTCAAAAAAAAAATAGTAAATTAAATTGAGTTTATTATTTTTTTTTAATATTTTTTCAACAACAACAACAAAAAAAAAAAATGTAGAAGCTCTTGAACAATAAATCTATGAATTTGCAAGCTTTAAAGTTTCTAGGAAAGACTTTACGCCTGGTTTTTTTTTTTGCAGATATGATAGCCTCAATTGTTTCATTAAAAACTTTGAAGAAAGATTTTATTTCAACAAATAATTTGATAAAGCAATTTTACATAATTCAAAATAAAATAAAAAACCTTTTTATTAATTTTGAAAGTAACAAAACTTAAAGGTTTTATCAATAAATAATTATTTTTCAAACTGCAAATATTGTCAATAATCATTCTATTTTTGTTGAAAATAACTCTCAAGCAATTAAAGTTACTTCTGTCCACCATTTCTGTAGTTCAACTTAATTTTTTAGATAACAACTATAATTTGCTTTTTAGAGAAGTAAATATTATAGCTATTTCAATTTCATCAAATAAAATTCTTAAATCCAAATTCCTATCTAACTTACATTAGCAGGACATAGTTCTGAGAATGCACTGAAGATGAATAATAATAAAAAAAATAGTGAATCTAGTCTCCAGCATATTCATAATTTTAAAAATAACTTTGCTACATAGTTTATTGCTTTGAGTAACATAAATGCAAATTAAAAAACTAATAAATTTCTCAAATCTTCAGCAACTTGAATACGTATTCTTGTTATCAGTTTAATACTGTTTATATCTATTATCTGCATTACATTGATGGCCAACTTATACGATCTCATTCATCTATAGATAATTCTCTCACTAAATATACAAAATCATGATGTTATTAAAATAGTAAAGTCTACAGTTGATATTTACAGATAAATCTTTCATAGCTTTATAATATTCTATTAAACAGTAACATAAGTTTAATGAAAACACAAAAATTTAGAATTGAAAAATAAGCAAAGATATAAAGTTCATAATGCATGGCCATATTATGCATGCTCTGTCTGATTATAATGATTGTCTTTCAAAAAATATTGAACATTGAACATAGCTTGTTTGTATTTTTCAGACAGCTAAGATACAAGATCTTATATTTTGCTTCATCTTGATGTTATTGGTCAATTTATTTTCTTTGTTGATGGCTTTTTTTTTCTTTACGGACTTGTATTTTTTTAGTTTTTTTTTTGTTTTTTTTTTTACAGTTTTTTAAACATATATAGCTTTTCAATAAAGTAATTGTTTGTAGGATAAAAAAAAATTATAATTTAGATGTTTAAAAATATTAAAAAATAATTTTGACTATTTTTTTAATGTTGTAGATAATGAAAATATGTATCACCATCATCGTCAACCATTATCAATCCACTGCAGGATCAAGGTCTCTCCAAGTTCAATCCATTTTCTCCGATCTTTAGCTTCTCTTCTCCACATCATTCCTGCATACTTTCTTATTTCATTCATCCATATCACATGTGGTCTCTTCCTGGGTCTTTTACAATCTCTTGGAATCCAGTTTAAGATTTCAACTATCCATCTATTATCATCTCTTCTAGCAATATGTCCAGCCCAACTTCACTTCAGTATTTTAATTTTTTCAATGAGATCAGTAGCACCTGTTTATTCTCTTACCCATACATTGCATTTTCAATCTCTTCTTGTTACTCCCAACATGCATCTCTCCATACTTTTTTGAGTAGCCTGAAGTATCTGCATTGCTCTTCTATTAAGTGTCCAAGTCTCAGATCCATAAGTAAGAACTGGTAAAACACATTTATTAAAACTTTCCTTTTCAAACACAAAAGCATATTTCCTTTTAGTATCAAGTTATTTCTACCAAAAGCACTCCAACCAAGTTTAATTCTATGATTAATTTCATCCATTATGTTTCCATCTGTATTAACAATCTGACCAAAGTATTTGTAACTGTTAACTTCTTCTACCTCATCATAATCAATCTTTATTTTCATATTTTGAGAAAATCGATTAAACATTACTTTAGTCCTTTTAACATTTATCTTTAGTCCTACTTTTCTACTTTCATCTGATAACTCCTGCAACATTTCCTGCAACTCTAAGGCATTATTTGCAAAAATAAATATATCATCTGCAAAATCTAAATGACTTAAATAATCTCCATTTACTTTCACTCCTTTAGCTTTCCATTTTATCCACAAAATACTTCTTGCAAAGTTTTGGTGATATGGAGTCACCCTGTCTTACACCCTTCTCAATATTGACTTTCCCAGTATCATTATGTAATCTAATTGTTGCTGTTGCATTTTTATAAATATTCTTTAAAATATGACAATATCCTGGATCTATACCTTGATGATCCAGTGCTTTAATCACTGAAGAAATGTTTATAGAATCAAATGCCTTTTCATAATCTACAAATCCAAAGCATAATAGCAACTCATATTCATTTGTCCTTTCTATAACTTTTCTCAATGCCTGGATATGATCTACAGTACTAAAACCACTTTTAAATCCAGCATGTTCTTGGTAGAAATCCAATGTTTTCTGTAGATGAGTTGTAATTATCTTGGTAAAAATTTTGTATAAAACTGATAAAAGGCTGATATGCCTGTAATTTCTAATATCTTCTTTATTACTATGTGATTATTCATATAGTAAATGATCATGGATGGGCTGCTCACCAACATGCATTAGCCAGTGTGGTGAGTTTTTTAGTTTTTACCTCTGAGTTTAAGATCAAGAAACACCATGGTCTTTCTTCTCAGTTGTTCTGATAAGGCAGAATGAGTGTTTGTGTAAATGATAAATATTTAAATATGTATATATATGAATAAAAGATATGCTATGATTGCATATTTCTCATCTCAAATTGTATATAAAAATTTAAATTTAAATATACACATTAAATGTTAAAATTTTTTAAAAAATTACTTATTTTTTTAGCTTCTTTTACATGTTAGATCCACTAAAGGTATCCATTGAAGTTACATTCTTTCCTTCTATATTCCAACATTTATTTACTTTTTTAGCAAAAGAAAAGATTCCATTCATTGATCAAAACTGTAACTAAAATATAATAGGTTTTATACAATTAATTCATGAACTTCACACCTGAGCTGTAGTGATAATAAGGCATACTAATGTGTTTTTTGTTGCACAATCTGTAATATATTCATCATAAGGCATCATTTGAAATTCAAGAGAAAGATTAACATTTAGATGACTTATAAAAAATTTACTTATAGTTAGCATTTATATAACTTTTTATATAGTACCAACTCTCTTTTACAGCCTAACAAATCATTTTTAGCAAAAAAAAACTTCTATTCAATTTTGTGGGAGTACAATCAATATTTCTGTATCAAGCAACTTTTCTAGAATCAAACTAAGCTGTCATTTAAATTAATTATTAATTAAAAAATTTCATGACAACTTTTATTTTTGGAAATTTAGAATATTCTATTATGAAGGAATGAATCTTTAATGTTTTTCTTTATTTATTTATACATTAAGTCCTTGGATATATCTAATGAATATTATATATTTGATAAACTAAATTCTGTGACCAAACTATATATCTAGGATTATTCATCACACTTCATATCCATCACATTTTTTAAATTTAATCTACCTTAAATAGAATGCTTATTACTATTTTAACAAATCATGCTTCTAAGCATGTTGATTAGTTATAAACTAAATATTAATAAATATCAACTGCAGGTATTTCCGACAGCAATATCCTTTGCGTGTTACTTATTGCTAAATCATTATCCAGATTCCAAAATTTTTCTGTACAATAACTTTAGTTATAAAGAAAAAAAATCTCCAGTCATGGGTTTTTACAAATTTACATGCACTTGTTTGTGAGCAATGACTTGAAAAGCAAAAGGGTACACTTATGCTTAGAGCTTATCTATATATAAGCCAATCTTTGCTCACTGTTCTGAAATCAGGGCTTCATTCTTTTGTGTGCCTGAGTTATATAGTTAATTGAATTATACAAACCTATTCATTCTATAGCAAGAGAGAGATCAAATCTCATTTTTAACTACCTGTGATTAGAAATACATAATAAGTTTTGGAATTTACTGTAATAAATAGTCTATCATTTATAAAGCACACAATAGATTGAAACTCTGATTTCAGCATGATGAGAAAAGGTTGGCTTATATATAGGTAAGTTCTAAGCATAAGTGTACACTTATACCTTTCAAATCGATGATCATGGGCAAATGCAGGTAAATTAGTAAAAGCACATGACTGGAGGTTTGTTCTTTCTTTATAATATTACATATGCAGTCTGCACTATATAAACAATGGACTATTTATTACAGTAATTTTAGTTGAAATTTTCTTCAACTTTCTTCAATGTGTTGTTTCTATTAAATGTCATACCATTTCCAGATTTAAGTTTAATTTTAATTCTATAAGTATCCTTAAGCAATGGTAATCCTGAAAATGTTTTACTTATTTTACTCCTGTAAATATTTTGTGTCATTAATGTTTTCCATAAACTATTAACACACAAATAGTATGTAAATATATCGAAAAAATTTTAATCATATAATGCATATGTTATACTGCAAACATTCAAATTGGGGGGAGGCAATAAAAAGATCAATGTTTTCTTTTAAAAAAAAACAGGATTGATTTAGCATATACATATAGGTATTTAGAAATTTTTCCTACGAAAATCATGCTTATAATATAACATTCATTATTTTCCTAGACTTGTATTTATATAAACTTATATATATATTAAAAAGTTTATTATATGTTTTTATGATGATGTAATTTGGATTAATGGGTTATTAATCTATCGATCAAACTTATTAAAAACTAATAGTTGTTTTAATTTCATTATGCCAAACTTAGTAAGTTAAAAGTGAATTTATATTAATTTATGTATAGTTATTATTAAAATTTTAAACAAAAAAATCCAAAAAAACTACCATCTACTTGTCAACTAAATCACTACTTATATAACATTTAATGAAAAAACAAACATAAACAGCATTGATAAAACTAAATATAAACTAAAATTTGCCTAAATTGTTCTATTAGGTCAATAACATCATCATTATTATCTTCTATTTATCTTGTATAAAATCAACACCCCCCTCACACACACACTTTTAGTGAAATAAAACATTAGTTACAAGGTTAAACTTAAATAATATTTGCAATATATTTACAAAGAAATATAAAAAATACATAAATGGATCAATATTTTATCTAAATATTCTATTAATGTTATTTTTTATTACATATTTACAAGTAGTTGCTAATCTTTAAGCATTACTATCACTGAACACCTTTTGAATTGTAATACAAGAATTCAAATATTTAATAGTAAATATATATTTGAAGAAAGTTAGATAATTTGCAATTTTAAAAATAAGAAGACTGCTAGCCTGCTTCCTGGAGAAGTCCTGGTAAAATAATGAATTCAAAACTATTGTTCAGAATACCTATGGAATATCATTATCCATTACATATAACAATGACCAGTGAACATAATAAGTAGATAACAGAGAATCTGTGTAATTTTAAAGAATCAAAAATTAAAAATATTAAATGCAAAAAAAAAAAAAATGTGTCATGAGAAAAGATATGATTTATATTAGTTGTGTCAATTTTTCTCAAGGCAATCATTTTAGTTAATCAAAAAGATTTAAGTACATTTTAGAAAACAGCATTTTACCCATATAAGTTGATTTCTATTATACAACTGATGCATAATGGTAAAATAAGAATACTAATATTAGTAGTCGGAAATCTGAAGCACTTTAGATGATAACTGATGATAAAAAGAAATATATATTGGGTGCAAATCTGTTTTTCCATTTTATTTCAATGGACTTTGAAACAGTTTGTAGGCAATGATACAAACTTGATGGAGGAATTTTTAATTTGAACCATTTTAAACAAAAACATATTTTTGGACTTATAATTGTGCCATTCTTTCCATTTCAAAAGTTGATCTGTGAAATATTCTTAATATTTAGAATTTAATCCATAAAAACATTGGCTTAGTAATTAATATCTTTAAAATGCATATTTTTTATCATTCAGTGATAAAGGTAAAATTTTACAATTTTTCATTTGAATAAATATCAGTACATGAATATCTTGTTTATAGTATAACAGTGAATATGAATATTAAGTTATAGCATAGACTCCAATATGTAAATGCAGTATTTAACAAGTTAAAGGTCAAGATATTTCATTATCATGATAATTCATTTAAATTATTTATATAAAGAGAGCTGTTATTTTATCAAATTTATTGCACAGAAGTGAGACTTTGACCCACATCTCTATATTTAAGGATGCTATACAATATTTGATAAAACAAGTACAACACCATAAAACCAATCAGTATGTTTATCATATTGTTGAATATGATAGTATGTAGTCATATTAGTATGTTAATGGATTGTTTTATATAGTCATTGAATAGCTCAACCTTCATGTTTTTTTTTCTTTGTCTTTATTGTCACTCTCTTTTTTGGGCTATACACATTTACAAGTGACTACTAATGATAATAATATTTTACTCAAATATTTATATGTAAAGATGTGCATGTGTGTACTTCTAATATATGATGCAAAAAAATAAAACTTAAACTTACAAGAATTTATAAAAAGTTTTATTTTATCTAAGGAAAATTGCATTACAAAAAATTAAAACGGACATAGCTTTTTACTTATAAATATTAACAAGAAGTGATATTTCCAAATAAAGTGTAATTTTTTCTTCATTTAATAAACTTCTATATGATGCACATTTTAATAAATGTGAATAATTCATTTTGCTATTATTATTATTATTGAGTGACTTCTTTAAATTCTGCAAAATCATTATATCATAAAGGCTGATTAATCAATGGTATTGAATTAATGCTATTACACCTGCCACAAATTTGTATAAATACATATATAGACATTAACACACAATAAAGCATGTAATGTATATTAAGTTTTCTTCCCTGGGTTAGTTAGAAAATATCGTACTATGGCTACATGTTTAATTAATTCTTTATTACAAGCTATACAAAGTTCTGAAAAATTCAGATAAATTATCTTGTGCTAAGTTTGGTGTTCTTCTGGACTATGAATCCCAAAAGCTTTCCACCCTTTTTAAGGTGAAAACATGTTTGTATCTGTGAAAATAATAAACATGGGGAAAATAGAAGAATTATTTTCGCTATTATCTCACAGATTTAAAATGTTTTTTTTTTTTTTATAAATTCGGGTTTGATTCTTTTACTCTTTAAATAAGCAAGTTAAAGTATTCCTTCTAAAATATCATCAAAACAAAAATGATTAACTACATTTTTTAAAAAAAAAAAGATTATCAGTAAAGTTTAAGAGTTTAAAAATGAAAAAAAAAAGTTGTTAATAAACATTTTGACAGTATTACACAATCTCTTCCAAAAATGCTCACTTAAAGAATTGAAAATGAGCATTTTCATGACCTAAGAAGTCCATTAAATATTGAGTTCCTATAATAAATAATTTCAGTAATAACAACAAATCATTAAATTTTTCAGCTCACACAATTTATGACAAACAATAGCAATTCTCCCGTCCAAAGTCATCTACTGTGAGCTTGAACTGAAGTCGGTCTGAGGATGGGCATTTAAAATGAAATAGAATATAGAATAATCACTGATTATTCAAGCTTATATAACACTAGTGAGAAGAGATATTTTTGTTTTATTATTTAATTAATCATATGGGAGGCATAGCAAGAATCTACGGTGAAAGTCAAAAATGATTGTTCACTTACGTGCAGAAGTCTGGAGCTTAAACATAGCTATGTTTCGGAGTAGTTTGTGTAGCTTCTCTAGAGATTATATTTTTATTTCAGAATTTCTTTTAGTATACTTTTTAAACAGAACTTTAACATCTTAATCACAGAACTTTTTTTAAAATTCACTTCTAATGATATTGTGAAATATTTTATGTTGTGGAGCTTCTTAGATTACAGAATATTTGATTATTAATTCAGTTCATAATAGGAAAATATTACATTATAGCAGAAAATACTTGTTGAGCATGTTCCTTCTACATTGCAAAGGCAGATATAATTTAAAATGACAAATAAATAATTTCTAGTAACAATGACCCAGATGGACTTCATGCTGGAACACTGACCCACTTACACAGGATGATCAATTGAATTGGCAGCTCTATTCCATTATTCTATGCATTTTTACTTCTGGTTCTTTCTGCAGAGCTTCCAGTGATGACTGATTTGAAAACCTGGTTTGAATACCCCTAAACATGTTGTTTTACTAGCTTTTTATACTAAATCTAAACAAGAGATATTTAATTAAATTTTTGCTGATAATGACATTTAATCAGTTTATCGAAACTTTACCAAAATTCCTTATTTTATATAACTAAAATTTCTTATTTTCATCTCCCTGATCAATTCATTTTTCTGTACATCTGTCATTTCAATAATCATGCTTGAGTTGTTCTGTATAAGTCTTTACCAAATTAAAACTTTTATTGTAAATGAGTAACAAAATTAAAAGTTTTAATTTAAAATTGAACAAAAAAGAATATTTATCTTTTAATAAAATGGATGCAAATCTTTTAATCTAAATTTTAAAAAATTAGCAAAAAAAAAAAATGGATAAATTTATGTACCTAAAAATAAAATATAATTACCTTTTTTTTTTAAAGAAAATGTTTTTTTAAGAAATACAACTTTAATTATTATTTGTTGCTTATTAAATATATACATTCAATTCTTAACAATGCAGACTAAACTGATACAATTAAAACTAAAGTGAAATGATTTTTTTTATATTTAAATGCAATTTACGTGGTTCCATTCAAACCCACATACACACAACAAAAGTTTTAGTTAATTGCTTAAAAATAAAGCATATATATATATAGAAACATATATTTAGCTTCAATATATATAAAATGTAAATCATGCAAAATAACATGTAAATTTCTTTATGACGCATGAACAGAGAATTATATTATTTAAATACAGCAATTAGAAATAATTTTATCATTAATATATTTATTAATTAAACATCTATATAGGGCTCGTGGTACATAACTATGTTAACTGGCCTCAAAAACCAAATAAAATAATTACATGATTAACTCTTTTCTTAATTCATATAAAAATATATAGCTAACCATAAATATATTTGCTACCAAAGAAATAATAGATAACCAATATTATTATAATCAATATTATTTTATAAAATAAGGCTATACAACTCTACATGAAACAATCTAAATCGTAACGCTAGTATTCAAAATCATTAATCTAAATTATTTGCAAATACAATGTTATAAATTATAAATAATTATCGTTATAACAAAATAAATTTTGATTATTCCGCATTTGCTACCTCTTTAATTTTGTTTTCATAAAGTAAAATGAGATCATAAGTAATTTTAGACATTTCTAATGTCAATATAAATTTTCACAATTAATAAATCCATTCACTTTCAAAAGCAGGTACTAAATAAATTGAAATTTACATTATATGTATACATTCACATACATATATCTTTCATGCACTTTAACTCCATTCTATTCCAGTAATTATGACATTCATTTAATCTTAAATAATTTTATAAAGCTCATTTTTACTTAAACTCTTTCAATTTCTTTACATAGAAATTTCTCTTCACTCCAGCTAATAAAACAATAACATCTATCTCAAGTTTCGCAAAACAATATATATATAAGATAATAAACAAATGATTGTAGATATTATTAAAAAAACATTCTGTTTGTTTTTTTTTATTTTATTATTTATTTTCTTCAACCACAATTAAATCATTACAGTAAGTGATATAATCATTTATTTTTCTCTTTGGTTCCCATTTCCTGCCTCAATGCATATTCTTAAGGATCTTGGAAGGTATTTGTAATAATAATAAAAGAAAATCTAACATATCAAAATAAATTTTTATATCAAATTAAAAAACATAGTATTATATTAAGAGGAAATCTTTTTTCTTCTTCTTTTGTTTAATGTAAACTAAGAGTTAGAGAAAATAACTTACATCTGGTGGCTTTAATTTCTAAGTGAACTTGGAATATTCACTTAAATCATCTCTGAACTTAGAGTATTTAATGTATTATTGACAATTTTATCATTTTTGTGCAAAGATAACATATATTCAATAAATTTTGCATTCTTGTAAATTTTCCAAAGTCAGCTAAATTTCATACTTAACTTGGGGATGAATCACAATAAGCAAGTATAAAAGACAGTATTCAGGATAATATTTTGGTTGAAGCAGACAAGCTTCTTTCCATAAATCAGTTATTTTAATGAGTATTGAAGTTTTGCTGGCGATTCGTAGTGGTTCTTTCAAAACCATCTCTATTATAGAGAGAAGTCAAGGGAATATAACACACTCTGACTACTTCCTGGAGTTGGTAGCATGATGAATAAAACAAACCAAGTCATTTTTGGCCTTTATATAACTTAAGGATAATTATTCTGTTTTTCTCACTTTGTATAAATTTTAATAAACAAATTACCAGATTTATATATCAACACAATATTAAATATAATTAATATGATTACACTATTATTCAAAACCATATTTAATTAAAGCTTTGATCTTGAATTTAATTTCTTATAATGTGTTTTTCAAAGACATGTTTAATTACTTAATTAAAATTTTGACCTTAAACTTTTCAAAAACATACTTAATAAAATAGACTTAATTAACACTCTAATTTTGAATCTTTCATACTAAACATTAAATTAGATCTCTGTAGCAAAAAAAAAAAAAAACAGACTTAATTACAAGAAAAACTTTATGATTTATTTAAAGTTTATAATTGAACTTTTTACATTATTTAAATCGATAATAGAAACTTTAATGTTTACACACATACAATATGCACCAACAAATAATAATTTAATGTGTCTGTCATAAATATATATTCAATTGAGTTTTATTTTAACTAAAACTATCTTTATGAACAAAAACTATGCTACTGATCTCACTCTTCAGACCATCTTTCTATTGTTCTCTACTCTTTTTCTGCCTAACTTTGACAATTGATTATTATTCCCAATGAAGTATTCATTTCAATATATATATATCTTCCATTTATTAAACATAATAATTAGTTATCATAAAATTCATCATATAACTGAAGTCAACTTGTTACTTAATATCAACACAAGCAAGCATATTTTTTAACAATGAAAACGAATTGTTACTTATTGTGTATTATTCTATGTTGAATTTAAATATTTATTAGAATTATTTCATCAGCCTTTTTTTGGGAAACATTATTTAAAGTACAGTTTTAGTTAAGACACACTCCTCTATGCTATCAGTACACTTTAATATAGATAACATAAATTAGAATATTTATGAAAAGCTATTCATAACAAAGATAATAGGCATGTGAATTCAACTTCAGTTGTGCATTTTCAGACATTTGCTAATGCAGTATTTTTTAATGATGTATTTGGAATTAAATATTAACATTTATTATATTTGCTCCATACAAAGACAGTGTTTAAAATCACATAAAATCTATTGTGTTTACATGTGGTTTAGTAAAATGTCAGACCTAAAAAGCAAAACTTAGCATGGCCTTTATTTTGAATATAAAAATAGGTAGCCAAGATAAATTGTGTATCAAGTATTTACAATACTGGATGAAAAGAAAATGAAAAGACCATACATTTCTCTGTTACTTTTGTTTAATGAACATAACAAGGTTCATCACTTAATCCAAACATATAGTAAAATATTCAAATTTCCACTCTCCAATAAAAGTTTGTTATTCTATGAAATCTTATTTTTAGTGATGACCATTATGATACAAATAAAAAGACATCTGATGCAAATGACTCCTCATGAGAAACTACTTATTATTTAAAAAATTTATAATGATATGGCCTAAAATATAGTGTCATAGAAAGTCTTAGACATTAACACAAATACGTTTGGTACGCACCACATATTGTAATTTATATAGAAAATACATTTTCATCTGTATAATTAGCATATGATCTAACATGAAATACATCAGATAAAACATTTATTATTTTTGGAAACAAAATTGAAACATTTATGAAAATTAAAAACCATTGCTTTCTTATTGATTCACAATTTAAATCTAGAAATTTTTTATAACAGGACAGAAAACAATACAAAATCATAAAATTATACTCATTTGCTCCAAACTTCTGCTTAAAATATGCTGTTACTAGACTGAGTGCAATAAAAAAAATGACATTAATTATATACAAAATACAAGAAGACAAAATTTATATATTCATCATGTTATTATTTTCTTCACTGATACATGTCTATATATCATAATAAAAAAATAAAAGAAAAGCAAATATTATGCAACTAACATTCGGAGTTTAATATTAATATGATACTTAAACTTATGTATCAAGTTGGGATGCCATATGTAATGGAACACTATACAGTATAGTCACATATATGTGGATATATAGCAACAATCAGATTATTTTGAAAAAATAAGTATTTACTTAAGATACCACCCCCATTCTGTGTAAGTGCTTCTATTTACACTCTATTCAAGTTTAATGAAGATGCATGAGTTTAAAACACAGTAACAAAATAAATACTACAAAACAGAATTAAAAAAAAATCTCAGAATTTAACAAAATAATATATTAAGTAACAAAATAATAACACAAATATATGAATCTATTTTTTGTGTGATAAATATAAAATTCTATTAAAGAATTAATTTTTTTTTTCTTTAATTGCTATAGGACATGTCTACAGTCCAAATATTATTACAAATAATTAGATAAAATAACTGAAAAGTTTAATTATTTTCCAATAGCATATCAGCATTTGATGCAATATTCTGACTAAATGAGGAAATATAAGTAACACAAGAAAAATCAGTATTGCACCTTTAATAAATGAATAAACTAATGGACTTAGAATAAAATAGTTTAAAAATTTGAAAAGGATATTGCTGAATTCTTTACTATTTGAGATTGCTAATTCCAAATACATAATCAACCATATTTTATTAATATATAATACTTGCAGAATTAGAATTAGTACTATAAAAGTTGTAGATGATCTTGGCTGAATTCATGATAAGTTATTGTAAGCATTGTATACATACTACCTTCGTATTTTTCAGACACTTATTTCTAAGGTTACAGCCTTAGTAAATTATTACTTAATATAATAATGGGCGTTTAATAAAAATAAAAAAAAATTTAAATAAATAATGAAAATTTCATGATTTAATGTTGGTTTTAGCTTTTGTACTCAATTCCAAGTAATAGTTTCTTTCTCAGCCCATGGAATAATTTAATTTGAATTTGTTAACAAAATTATTAATGGCTTTCTTGCAAATTTGGGCAATGGACATATATTATCATGTTTCAAAAGTACTTTATTCATTGCTTGAATAGAAAAACATTGGTTACATTTTTTTACTTTTTACAACATTAATTAAATCACAAACCCTAGATTTAACAAATGAATTTAAAAATATATCAGATATTATTAATGAGGCAAGTGTGTCATGCTATAGCTTTGAGGATTGAGAAAGTCTTGACCAGGTTTCTATATATACCTTGTATTCAGAAATATTTCTGTCCCTTTCTCTTATTATTTCTAACTTATTTCTAAAAGCATGTAGTTGTCTTCCTGGACTGTTTTCATACACAAATATGCATCTTGTGCATCATATTGCATAGAAAACAAAGATATTGGCATATACATTTGAAAAAAGAACTTTACCAATTTCCTTAAACATATATCCAATACTTATTTTTTTATTCTTAAATATGACTATTATTTCTGCCCTGATCTGGTCAAAGCTGGGACATGAAAAAAAACGTTGAGATTGGATTTCAGACTATAGCAATCTTCTATTCATTAAATCTGCCTTTTATATTTCAGTAAAAAAAAAATTTGGTAGGGAAATATAAACAAAATTCTGTATTTCTAGGATCAAGTCTGTAATGGCCATTAAATATCCTGAAAGTGGAGGATGTCTATCTGTAGGTGTGAATTTAAATGCTATTTTCAGTTAGGAAAATATCTCAGTACATCTTGATATGGAATTAAGTGATTTTGTATTTCAAATATATTTATTGAATAAATCCAAGGCCAATTTTTTCCAAAGGACACTGGAGCTTTTTGATTAAAATTGATGAAATCCTTCTAACCCAGAAAAGTTTTCTCAGCAGTGTATGATTATGCTTAATAAGTTTCTTTGTAAATTTTTTTATTGGTGTATAATATATCATTCTAGTCACAATTAACATGTTGTATAATGAAACTTTGGCATATAGAGAGAGCTGTGCTTTTGTTAGCGAGTTGATTTTATGTTCTATTTTATTTGTTAGTTGGTTTTGAATACTTGTTCTCATTTGTGTAGATTTTAAATAAAATGAAAAACCTAAAAAGAGGCTACTTTTTCCTTTAAAATGTTCTATAATATTATGTCCTGAGTAGATTTTCCATACACATGCTTTTTCTATATTAAATGTAAAATTTGAATTTATTGGTGTATTGTTTTAGCAATTTTATTACATTTGGGATTTGTTTTCTGGATAAGAAAATTTGCAATGTCATCTATGTAAACAACACATTTAATACTGGTGTTTAAGTCCAGGATATATATACCTGCCATTTCTTTTTCAATGGCTGTTAGTAAAAAGATTTTGTATATTGACAAGACAAGTGCATTCAATGGGGAAACCTTGGGGTATGAAACAGTTGGCAATAATATTCTTCCATTTAGAGTTATATTAATCTCTCTATTCTGAAGCAAATTTGTTAAGACATAAAGGTAAGCTTTAGGTATAGTCATTTCAGCTAGAGTGTTAATGAAGATGTCATTAAAGACTGCATCAAATGCAGACTTAATATCCAGCTGAATCACAACAGGACCATATTTATTCTTAACTCTGTGTCAATAACAGTTCTAAAAATAAAGGCTGCTTGATTAGTGAATAAGCCTTCTTTTGTGAATTGGTACTTAGAGAGCATAGGTAAAATGTATTGCTCTATTCTATCATTCAGAACAGCCTCTAGTACCTTGATTTCCAATGGACTCATTGAAATTAGTCTTAGTTTTCCTATGGCTGATATCTTTTCTTTTTAAAAAAAAAAACAATACCAGTGATATAGATATAGATATAGATTTTGTATTGTGTATATTTCTTCTGATAGAAAATTTTCTAGATTTGCTAAGTAATTGGAGATAAAGGAATTTAGATGTTGATATACAAAGTGAAAATAAATCATGACCATTAATCCCAGGAGGAGGCTGTAAAGTCACAACCAAGACAGAAGTTGGTGGCCAAAGATGGAGGGTTCTAAGAATCCTCTGATTGCAGACTCAGGTTGCCATTTTAGGACAACTTTTTATTTAGGTACTTACAACTGCAGATCACTTTCAAGTGAAGGAAGATTGCAAGAATTAGAAAAAGAACTGTCTTATATTAAATGGGACATTATTGGACTTTGTGAAGTTAAAAAAAAAGATGAAGAGACAATTGATTTAAAAAGTGGACATGTACTCTATTATAAAAGCACAAATATTGAAAATACAATTGGAGTAGGATTCATTATAAATAAAAAGTGGAGGAACAACATTGTGGAGATTGATGGTGTATTGGTCAGAATGGCAAAATTAGTTTTACAACTTAATAACTTAATAGCAGATACCAAATGCAGATAATTCAGGTTTATGTCCCAACAAGTTCTTATAGTGATGAAATAGTAGAAGATTTTTATATGGATGTACAAAAGGCTTTTGATCAGAGTAAACAACATTTTAAAATTGTTATGGGAGACTTTAATGCCAGAATTGGTACACAAATGAAAGATGAAAGTGCTGTAGGTAATTTTAGTTATGGTAATAGAAATGTGAGAGAACATAGACTTATGGAGTTTGCAGAAAAAGAAAAACGTTATATTATGAATTTTTTTTTTTTTTGAGAAAAATGTTAAAAGGAAATGGACATGGAAGTATCCAAATGAAGGTACAGCAAAATTGGATTATATTTTGATTAACAGAAAATACATATTTCAAGATTGTAATGTTCTTAATAAATTTAACACAGGAAGTGATCATCGATTAGTAAGATGTAAGATATGTATTAATGCAAAATTAATGAGACAAAAATTATTAAGAAAAACAATATTTACAGTTGATATTCCTAATCTTCAGAAACATTCTAATGAATTTAAATTAGAACTTACAAATTGGTTTCAAGTATTAGTAGATTTTGAATCTGATTCAGATTTGAATGAAATTAATATGAAAGTAACTGATACACTTTTAAAAATTGCAACAAAGATAGCTGGTAGAAAAAAGCAGCAATTGACCAATAAAATGTCTACTGAACTAGAGAATTTATGAAGAAAAGAAGGAATATGTAAGATATACAAAAATGATAGATTTAAACGGATTGAATATCTCAAATTTTGTAAAATGGTGCAGAAAAGAGTTGAAAATGATATAAGAAAGTATAACCGTGAACTAGCAAGGAAAGCTGTACAAGAGAATAAAAGTCTTAAGAGTGTAAAACAATATTTTGGCATTGGTAGGAAATTTATATCTGCAATAAAATAAAATAAAAAGATGGAATTATTACTAAAAAGAGAGATGACATCATGAAATGGTTAGAAGACTTTTATCAAGAATTATATAGTAATGAAGAACAAGTACCTCCTATATCTATTAGATCTTCTGAATTGCCCAGAATTTTAAATGAGGTGAGACATGCAATTAAATGTATGAAAAAAAGGAAAGGCTCCAGGTAATGATGGAATTATAATTGATATATTAAAAGAAGTAGGTGAAGAAATAGAATTTTTTTTACCAAAGTTATAGACCAAATGTATAAATGATAAAGATGTACCAGATGATTGGAAAAAATGCAGTATTAATATTAATATTTTAAAAATGTGATAAAGAAGATATTAGAAATTACAGACCTATCAGTCTTTTATCAGTTTTATACAAAACTTTTACCAAGATAATTACAACTCATCTACAGAGAACATTGGATTTCCACCAACCAAGAGAACAAGCTGGATTTAAAAGTGATTTTAGTACAGTAGATCATATCCAGGCATTGAGAGAAGTTATAGAAAGAACAAATAAATATAAGTTGCCATTATGCTTTGGATTTGTAGATTATGAAAAGGCATTTGATTCTATAAATATTTCTTCAGTGATTAAAGCATTGGATCATCAAGATATACATTCAGGATAATGTCATATTTTTAAAAAATATTTATAAAAATGCATCAGCAACAATTAGATTACATAATGATACTGGGAAAATCAACATTGAGAAGGGTGTAAGACAAGGTGACTCCATATCTTCAAAACTTTTTACAGCAGTGCTGCAAGAAATATTTTGTGGATTAAAATGGGAAGCTAAAGCAGCAAAAGTAAATGGAGATTATTTAAGTCATTTAGATTTTGCAGATGAAGTAGTTGTTTTTGCAAATAATGCTTTAGAGCTGCAGGAAATGTTGCATGAGTTATCAGATGAAAGTAGAAAAATAGGACTAAAGATAAATGTTAAAAAGACTAAAGTAATGTTTAATGGATTTTCTCAAAATATGAAAATAAAGATTGATTATGATGAGTTAGAAGTTAACAGTTACAAATACCTTGGTCAGATTATTAATACAGATGAAAACATAATGGATGAAATTAATCATAGAATTAAACTTGGTTGGAGTGATTTTGGTAGAAATAACTTGATACTAAAAGAAAATATGCCTATATGTTTGAAAAGAAAAGTTTTTAATAACTGTGTTTTACCAGTTAGAGACTTCAGACCACTCAAAAAAGTATAAAGAAATACATGTTGGGAATACAAAAAGAGATTGAAAATGCAATATATGGGTAAGAGAGTAAACAGGTGTTACTGACTTCATTGAAAAAATTAAAAGACTGAAGTGGAGTTGGGCTGGACATATTGCTAGAAGAGATAATAGATGGACAATTAAAATCTTAAACTGGATTCCAAGAGATTGTAAAAGACCCAGAAAGAGACCACATGTTAGATGGATTGATGAAATAAGAAAGTGTGCAGGGGCGATGTGGAGAAGAGAAGTTAAAGATCAGAGAAGATTGATTGAACTTGGAGAGACCTTCATCCTGCAGTGAATTGATAATGGTTGATGATGATGATGATACAAAGAGAAATATCCCATGTGGCCAGGATGAAAAGATTCACTCATGACACCCATTTCCTTGTAAATTAACTAGGGCTAAATTTATGTTCTTCATTTGACTCACCAAAAAGCTTTTTTGCAGGATTATAAGAGTTGTCAGTTTGTAATCTATCCCTATAATACAAGTAGGCCAATTTTAGCATATAAATCTCACTATCCATCTCTGTTTGCATTTGAATAGCTTTTAACACTCTGATTGAAGGATAGTGATCCAAGGCCCATCTGATATAGTGTTTAGACCATGTATGTGATTGTCCAATAAATATTTTCCTCTTCTGTCATATTCTTTGAGTGTTGAATCTACTCCATTATATAAATTTTTAAGGTTTTTTTTTTATTTTTGTTCATTCATTTTCTAAGGATAGAGTCTGAATAATATTTTTCTATGTTTTATCTATTAGTCCCAACAGGTTTATCAGTGGGGTGTGGATGTGGTATAGGGTGAATTATGTTTGATAATATGCTTACATATACAATACAAGCCTGCACTGGATTCCTTTCAATCTTACCCAGCTTATTTAGGTATATATAAATTTCTGAAAACAATTCAGGTGTTCTAGAGGGTAGTAATATCATTCTAATAATACGTCCAGTGGATATTAAATTTTTATTATTGAAATCAAAATCAATTTTAGTGACAAGTGCAGCATGGTCTGAAAAAGAAGCATTTTTAATTTCAAGATTAATAAGGTGATGAATTGATGGAGAATAAAACATGAGATCAATTAGTGAAGTATGCCTTCCATTATTAAAGAAAATGGTACCACTAGACAAAAAACCTTCCCTACTCATTAGTGAAAAGGAAAGAAGATGTAATCACTTTTTATTGAATTTTTCATATAACAAATTAAAATCACCTATATGTATGCATGGGTAAAGGGGGAAGCCACGCATGGAATTTAATGTGAGGATCAACCTGTTCCTTATTGTAGGTCCAGGAGGAGTACATACAAAAATTACATCTAGCACCATTGCTTTACATCTCAATAAAATAATAGTAAAGTGTTCATCAATATATGGAATTACAAAGGGCTAAGTTTATCTACAATAATCCCTGTACCTTCAGCAGGGGAAGGTTAGATTTAGAGAAATCTGCAAAACCTTTACTTACAAAATAAACTGAAGAATCAATAAGTGAACCATTATATATTTTGGTTTCCAGTAGATCTGTTAGATGCAGTTTGACAATATCATATCATTGTTTCAGTTGATAAATTTTATTAGTGAAGTCAAGACCCCTAATGTTTAAGAATGCTATTTTTAACTTCATTCACCTTTATTTTTGAACTCACTACATCTTAAAATAAAAACATCAAAAATATAATTGACAAGACAGTTCTCAAAAGAAGTTCAAGTCCATTATCTTCTAGTTATCTATCATTTTAGATAGATTTACATTCTCAGTTAAGTTATTACTTGTTATAAAGGGAGAATCTGGTGATTTCATTTAATCCATTCAAGTGTGAGCCAATTACCTCCTCAACAAAAATTTATTCATCATCAGAAATTGTTGTGTGAGTGTCTTAATTACAGATATTAGTTTTAACTCTTTTTTGCCTATTAGGTTTTGATAAACATCTTCATGAAATTTTTAGCTGACAGAGATGGTTTGTTATATTTATGAACTTACAATCGACATTAATGTCCAGAATATTGGGGAAAATTTTGGAGGAAAGCAAGCAATTCATTCAAAGATGGTTTTCCTTCTATTATTTAAACTAGATATTTGGCCAATATTTATTATCTTGCATTGTTGGTCTATATTTAGGTTCACTTTTTCTAATATTATTAACAACTGTGATTCCAAATCTAATTTATATGTCTGAAATTAGAACTAACTTTCTTTCTGTTTATAAATTAATTGTTTTTATAATTATATGTTTTATATTCTTACAGGAATTTAATACTGTTTATCCTAAACAATTTAATCACTTAATTAGTTTAATTCAAAACTGAAAAACAGAATTTTTTTTTTTTTTTGGAACTAAATAAAATTATATTATAAGATAAAAAAATACAATTTTCAACTGAATTTCTTATAAATAAATCAATTTTTTGTTTAATATATAAATATGTTATTTATTTTACTGAAATTTGGAAATACAGAATTCAATTATTTATAAAATAATATTTGAGATAAATATAATCATGGTGCAAATCATATATATATATCTTTTCCAGATATCTTTGTTCATAATTTTAAAAAGGTGTGGTATATTGGAAATTTTAAATATAGCAGGCACAAAAAATCAGGATGAAGTTGAATTAATGATGGCGCGGTTTTGTTTTGTTTTTTTAAAACAACAACAGATATATTAATTTTATATAGGTTTAAAGTTTATAACTAATCTAGGAATGATATGATAATCCGTAGCGTAATAAATGATTAGCGATAGCCATTGATATAGATATCTAAAGTAGATGGTATAAAGTGAGTGCAGGAAGTTTGCCCAAATTGTAATAATATATATATATATGTGTGTGTGTGTGTATTGTGGTGTAAAACCTAAATGTCTCGATATATATATCAAAACTTGTTTCACAACAATTATATTTCAATAAACATATAAATTATTATTAGATCAGTCTTTATTCAGTTAATTATTATAGAGAACATTTAACCTTAAAAGTAGATTTTGAACTATTATTCTTTATATAAGTAGACGTTTGTTATAATCTCAATCTTTTAATTTTTCACCTCATTCTACTCATGAATATATATATATTTTTAAAATTAACCATTGTTGTCCATTCTTACATTTTAAATATATATATAACTGTTAACAATGAAAAACAAAAGCATGCTAGTGACTTTTAAGATGTCTATTATTTACCTTTTGTTTAGGCAAGCTCTAAGTAGCTCTTTAAATATCACTTATTAATGTTTATATTTATTAATAATAATTGTGTATTTTTAATAGGTACATATTCTCAATAACTGCCTTTCAATAAGTATATAAATGATTATTTATTAGATTATAGAATTATTACATTTCATTTATCTTTAGATATAGTCTTTATAATTAATAAAGTTCAAATATAGCTATAATATTATTTGTATAGGTGCTAATGTAGTAGGATCTTCTACAATAAACATTTCTATAGTGAATAAACTGTACAATAAACTCCTTTTTTTTTTCAGAAATTAAGATGAATATTGTGTATAATGGATGCATGTATTATAGCAAATGCTAGAACAGTAGATATCATTATCATGGTTGTAAAGCTTAAGTTACCAACTTAAGTCAATTATATATTTATTAAAACATTGTCAATGAAAACAGTATACATATTTTTTTAAAATTATTCTACTATATATATATAATAATTTTAGTCAATCTAAAAAGCATGGTTAAAAAACAGATTAGTGTTGCTTAAAAAAGCACAAACACAAAATCCAAATAAAAAATTAGTAACATTTTTATCATATTTTGTAACACTTATTTACTTAATGTAGTTCATGACCTCTTTATTGCCATCAAAAAAAACAACAATAATTTCCAAACAAAGCAGAAATTCTAGATACTTAATGGCTAAATCAATGATATATGTTTTCTCGGTGCTTTTCATTAGAATAAGTTGGTTCATATTCTTAAAAACTTGATTTTAGTTTTCACTGAGACAGAAAAATAGAGTTAGTAGTAGGAAAAACTATAAAAAAATTCAACTAAAATTCTAAATATGGAATGGCTAAATTCAATGATTGTAGAATTTTTATAATTTTATTAGCATAAATTCATTTATCCTTTTAAAATTTTAATTTTAGTTTTTACTACAAGACAAAAAATCAGAGTTAGTAATGTCAAAAGTGAAATAATTTCCAAGTAAGAAAGAGGACAAACTGTGAATTTTTATGATTTTTATTAATAAAATTTGTTAATGCTTTTAAAATTTTGATTTTAATTTTTATTAAAATCAAACTGTATAGTTCAGAATTTAATTAATATTGTTATATTTATATTTCTGATATTATATTACATTTTTCCTAATTTAAAATATTATGTTGAACGGTAATTTTACTTTAAGCTGTTGGCCTGGAATAGCTTATCCCTAAATATATGAATCTCAATGTATGCTAAAATCAATGAAGTTATATAGTGAATAAGGTTTTTGAAGAAATTATATTCTCTGTAGAAAGCTCTTTCTACTCATATAGCACAATTTTATATTTTTAAAAAATAAATGCTTTCATGAAGTAAAATTATGCAGTGAAGATCAATATATATACAGTATATACAAAATAATGTTCAACTTTTGAAAAGTTATGTGAAGCTTTGTCTAAATGAAGAGATTTGCTTGATCAAAATTTATCTTAAATACCATTAGCAAATTTTCTCTTTCTCTAATTTTCACAATCACATGTCTGAACTATAAGAATAAGATTTATTTGAAATTTATATATATATAAACACAAAACAATAAAAATATTTAATATGATCCTCCAGATTTGGTGTTGATTATTTAGCTATATTTTATACGTATTAGCAGTAGTACTATTTTAATAATATAAAAATATAATGTTATAGGGTGTTCCAGTAGCATAATAGTGACTAGTCACATACTGAAGGCAACTAACAATGTATGCACATATCATAACACTGTCTAATTTAATATACAAATATAAAACTGATACTACCACAAGAGTAACCATGATTTTAGGATGCAGAAAAAAAAATACAATCAATAAACAAAATAAGTTTAATTAATTAACTAATAAAATAACAATAATTGATACATTAATTGGTCATTTACAATTTAGATTATGAATATAAATATTTAAAAAAAATTATACAAACTTTTTAATTAAGAATTTGAATTATTATCATAACATTGTTGAGCAATCCAAATATTAACTGTGATAATTAGCAAAATGTTTAACTGACCAATAATCGTAATGATATCTTATCATGATAAGCAAAAAACAAATAGGGTATTGTTGAGAGTTCAGGAGATGTGAAAGCACTAAAAGTGAAAATGTTGGAGATATAATTAATGGATCCTGAACTTCAAAATCACAATGCCACCACTGCATTACAACATATGGGGCATTATCATAATAAATAATCATTTACATAAAAATTATTTTAAAAAATTGAAACAGAGAAAATATAATAAAGATTACATATCTTATTTGGATTTTTAAATAATGAAATTTTTTAACATAATAAATAAATTATTAAATAGATTAATTACCTACATTTGCCTGCCCAACTTTACAAGCTATAATATTCATTGTAGCTTAGCAAAGTTGGCTACTTAAACATTTATGTGATTATAAATAATCCAGAAATAATGGTGAATTATGGAATGATTTCTTATCTCATGACTTTTCATAGAAATTTTGTTGAATATCCCAATTTAAGTATTTAGAGATATTATAAATAATAATCTTCACAACTGACCTACAAAGTTGGTTTAGCCAATCATTTTAATTGATTAATATAGTCACAGCATCATCGATTATATTCAGAATTTTTCTAATAAAGCTTAGTGTTAGTTAGACTACTTTAATCTACTTTGTTAATCTACTTTCAAAATTAAATAAAATAAATTATCAAGTGGATTTTTTGTAAAGAATTTAGAAATTAATTTTCAGGAGTTTGTATGTTTTCTTGCCTAAACAAATCACACTGTGGTCAAGTTTGGGAATCTAAACTCCTAATGTAAAAAGTATAGTGGTTTTTCTATACAAGATCTAGGATCAAGGTGTAATGTTTGTGCAAGTCTTGATTAGATTTATTGGTAAGATAAAGATATCACTAAATATAGTTTCCTAAATTCTTCTATTAATTATCCAAAAAAATGATCAAAGTAGTTTATATATTAGAAAAATCTTATTTATTGTATTTGTCTTTCATGAAGATGGGCATAAAGTTTAAATATTGATGAAATTTGAAGCTTTTTTAGATAACTGATTTGCAAACAAATATTCAATTTTTGTTTCATATAACTGACTCATAGGAAACCTAGATAATTGCCCAATTATTGGTCAGCAAATGGATATCAAGTTATTATGAGATAGAAGACAAAGCTAAAAAGAAAACCTATAAATGTCCATAATATTGTCTTTTTTCACTATTTTTCTGTGGAGTGACCTGGAAAGGTTTCTGATCAGCAAAAAAAAAAATTTGAAAGCCAATAAATAAACTTAATAAAATTAGTAGCTGCTTTTAAAGATCAATCATCAATTTTTTTATTAATAAACTTGAAACAGTAACCATATTAATACAATAGTTACTTTAATCTTGAAGAATAATCTATTATCTTTCAAATAATCTGAATTTAAAATTTTTGTGTAATCATGCCATCTTTTACCTTCTGAATCTTAACAATAGGTTACTGTTTGAGTATAGATGCATCAAAGTTATTGCATAGTGATTTTTTTGTCTAAGGAAAGTGATACAAGTTTATAAAGCATTGATGCAACAAGAAATATATATGTTATTTATCAAAATTTTCTGAATATACTGATCAAGCATAAATACTGATAATAATGGGTGCAAACATCAATGTATTCAAAATAATTTTTATTGTAATTTGCCTTTCATTGATACATTTAGAAATTTCAAATATAGAAGATACAATGTTAGACCTTAACATGAAACAGTTGTGATCCATTTTCAGTCATGAATTTGTCTTCCATTTTCTCTTCCAATAAGAGTAATTTTATTAATCTTAAATCATGACAATACATACACTGTCTTATATTCACAACTTGAAAATATCAATGCCAATGCATAAGAAAATTTTAAAATGAAAATAACTTCTAGGCAGCACATCACTCAAGTTGAAAAAAAAAAGATATCATAACTTTGTCACAAAACAATCATTTTATATCACAGGGTAAGTGAACAATTAAAAAAAATTACACTGAAAGTTATTATATATAACAACCAAGTTGAATGCAAATAAAAAATTTATAACAGTAGATATAAATGCAAATCATAAAAATTGATTATTAATACAAACTATAAAAACTACAAAGGTAAACAAGCATTAAGGAATGCATCTAGTAAATATTGCTTCATTTTAAATAGAGCAATTGAGTAAACAATTAAAAATAAAGGAATTTCACACAATCTTGTCATTTTTCAATTATCCATATAATATTTACTAAGATCATTGGAAAGTGCCTCTGAGAGAATTTTAGATAAAACATGTAAACTAAAAAATTAAATTTAAAAGTAATTAGAAAACAATAGATTCAGCCTACATATATAGGAAAATTTTAGAAACAAGTGATATATATAATTTGCCATTTCAGATTAAATTTATAGGCTTTGACTCTGTAAAGCATTTTATGTGATTTAAATTTTACAAAACCATGACAAATACCATGAATGTTGTAAAATTTAAAAAAAAATTATTAATAGCAGTTGATTAGAGTAGATAGTAACAATTAAATAGATTAACATTAAAATTGTAATATATTTTACCTCACTAAAATTTTAATAGCAATTTTAAGTAAGTTATTTGGGAGATTAAAATAAATAGCAGCAAAAGTAAAAATAATGAGATTTATGTTAGCATTAACAATCAAAAAATCTAAAGTAATATACAAGCATAAATAATAGAAAATAACTATTATCATTTCATTGACAGAATTAAAAAATAAATCTACTGAAACAATTAAGCCCTAAATGAATCCCAAAAGATTTCAAGTAAAAGTCAAATATGAGATGGATAAATGAGATAGGACTGTTATGTTGCACTGATCTAGATAAGACAAGCAATGCACCCAAAGTATTTGAATAAAACTGAAACAGTCCATCATCATACAGAGTATTGATAATGATTGAAAATAAAGATAACACATCATTAGGGTTTAATTTTATCCTTTCATTGTTTTTTTTTTTTAATATCAACATGTTTTCTATTTTGTGACATTAAACAACTATTTTTTATATTGACTTTTAAAGCAAATTGCATTTTCTCTTCTTTTTTTTTTTTTAACTAGTATTCTCATCCACTAAGTGACTTAGTCCTTAATATACTACATTTATTTGCATTATATTTTAAAATATTTTCAGCAAGATTGGAAATTTATAATCCAACATTAGTCTTCATCAGAGAATCATGACTGCCTTAGATATTTCATATATCCATTAAATTTTCTATTAATTTCCCTCACAAGATAAATTAATAACTTATCTCCCTTTATGCATTGATGAAATTATAAAAAATCAAACAAATCAACCCTTCTTACTATTTTTTCAATGCTTATTTTATTAAAATTAATCCATCTGACAGTTTCGATCATCCAGTAATCTTTCTCAGAGCTGCAAGACATATATAAACATATGAATACACAGATTTTTAATCACATAAACACACATTATATCTACTTATAAATGACTCATTTCTTTGCGTATATTTTATTACCTACAATGATATATACATACATATGCATACATACCAGATATATACAGATTCATCAATTATACTATACATACATATATTATCCCTACCATACACAAATAAATACTGCCTTCAATATGTCTATACAAAGTATATACACTTATGTACCTTAAACATATATACATACATACATACATACACTAAACTACTCAAAACTTATATCAATATCATTAATTATTATTTTTATTTTTATTATTTTGCAGTTTTTGTATGTATCATAATATTGATTAATGTAAAATAATTAGTAGATATTAAAAACTTACTGACTTGACTTCCATAACAATAGTTCATGATATAGATGTAGTATAAGTTTTGAGTAGTTTAGTTTATGGACATATGTTTAAGATATATATGTGTATATATTTTCTATAGATTTATTGAAGATTTAAATAGGGATAATATATGTATATGTAATATAAATGATGAATATATGTATATCTTTGGTGTGTATATATATATATATCGATATAGGTAATAAGATATATGTAAAGAAATGAGTCATTTACAAATAGATATAATGTTATATATTTATGTGATTAACTACTTGTGTATTCAGATATTTGAATATGTCTTGTATCTCTGAGGATAAATTGCTGGGTAATCAAAACTGTCAGATGGATTAATTTTAATAAAATAAGCATTGAAAAAGTATAAGAAAAGGTGAATTTGTTTGATTTTTTTATTAATTTCTTGATGGTAATATCATTTATGCTAAATTATTAATATAACTTCAAATAGTATCCTTCTGTCAAAAGATTTATATTATATTAGCCCTTACCCCACTGAGAAATGCCCATTTGGGGAAGACTTTACCAGTTACAAATCTGCTGCTAACATAAAAACAGCACATAAAGAACTAGTAGTTTTAAATTCCATTCATTCACAATGTAAAGATTTCTAGAATACTAACTTTTTACTTTTGGATTATGCATGTCACATAAAGTTCAGATCATTTGTTTTTTATGCCAAACTAAAAATACCATTGAGATGAATATGTTATGCAGATTTTATTAATTTCAATAACAAACATTTTTCATTTTTATGCATAAAATATTGAACTGTAGAATAATATTAATAATTATGAAAAAATGAACAGAAATTCAAAAAAATTATTAAATTTATTAGGGGAGACAGTATGCATCAACCAGACAGAAAATTAAAGTACAATGAGGAAAAGCAGAAGAAATCAAAGATAAGAATTTTATTAGTTGAAAAAATGTAACATCTCTTTTGATAATAACATCTAGACAGGTAATAATAATACATAAAGTTTTTTGCAAATAATAATAAGGAAACTGTTTAAATTTTCTTAAAATTATGTAGAATTTGCTAATATAGAATGCAAAATATATGATGGAAAGAAAAAATCTTAGTTAGTTTCTAATTCTAGCATAAAACAATTGAGGTCATATTAGAAATTTTCTAAATGTTCTAATTCTATTATGTTGTTTATCTACTATTTTTACTGGAAATTGTTGTTAGAATAGTGATTAAAAATTCAGATACTTGTAAGAATTATAAAAATGAATTAACATATCAATTAAATCAATTAATATAATAATTATAAGAGATTTATTAAATTTGGCAAAACATTTTTTAAAAAAAAAAAAAATAACAGTCCTTTTATTTATTTTTTTATGGTGAGAAAATTCATGGAATTCATGACATTTTAATAAAAATATCACTTTGTAAATGGAAAACTTTTTTCTTCTTTCCATTAGAAAGAATTGCATTAATATGTATACATTTTTATGTATATCAACAAAAATGTTGAAAATTATAAAAAAGTTACTCATTAATGAAAATGGTGGCTAAAGTTCAGGGAAATATGATCATTTTCTTTAAAAAACCCAGTATCTTAAAAATAAAAAGAAAACAACAATCAAAATGAGAACAGCTCCAATTTTGGCATAGGATGAATGAAGATTTAAATACTTAGCATCTTTTTTATATTTCTGACTCAACACAGATAAGCTGTTAGCATTGTTATCAAGAACAGATAAAGCTTCTCCTCTTTGTAAAACATCATTAATATTTTGAACCATGATCCTCTGTACAACCTGCAGTTCTGAATTAATATTACTGAGATTTCTTCTGACAAAGCATTTGATTATGAAAAAAATCAAATCTTGAAATAAATTTTGTATAACAAATTATTATAAAAAAAAAACAATAATTTTTTTTAAAAAAAAGTTGATCTTGGCATGAATAAAGCAATGACAGAAATTTAATTAAGTAAAATATTAATTTTGTCTTTAAATTACATTTTTGTTATCAATAGATGTCAATATATAATAAAATTGAAATCAAGTTTAAGAATACTGTATATATTTAAATTTACAATAAACATGTGTAATATATAGGGTATATGAACCCAGACTTTCACACAACCCACCACTCTCCACACTATCTCATAACACTGATATATTTGAACACATATATTTTGAAAAGATAAATAATCACCAATATATGTATTTCATGCTAAACCAGCAATCATCAGTTGGTCCAGATTACCATCTTTACACATATATGCTATAAGTGCTCAGATATATATTAAGATAGCTTCTGTTGATGTTTAATATATAAGATTAATAATATTTTTATAAGATTCATGCATTTCACACTACATGTTTGCATGATATTCTATTGCTACAAAACACTTCACAAAAAATGTCCGTGTATACTAAATAATATAATAAATGCAATTCATCTAAGGTTTTTTTTTTTTAAAAATTTCAGATGATAAAACAGTAATTGATATTAAAATCTGGACTCATCATGTAATCTATTAGATTCTCTGATAGATTGTCAAATTTCATTAGACATTTTGTTTGCTTTTTTTTTTTTATTAAAATGTTTGCATTTCACACTATTTTCATAAATGTAGACCACTACAGAATATTGTTTGTATAAAATATTCCTGGGTAATTTTAAATGCTATTGTACATAGTATAGAGTTAATAATTACACATTAAAAGTTGAATAAAGTATAGAATTAGATATTATCTTACAAAATTATATTTTTTGTTTCCTAAGTAAATATAATATAAAATTTGAGATAACTTATGTCGTTCAAGTTTCAATGTCAAATCCAGTAACATTAAAGCCAATAAAAAACTATGGAACATAATATGTATCATAACTCTAATTTTCAATCTGTAAATTAATGCCAGTAATTGTTTTGATAATAGTTATGATACTAAAGATTTAGAGATTTAACAGGAGATAAAATTTAAGATAATTAAGCTAGATGTATCATGCTAATAAATTTTATTTTTTCTACAGTCTGACTTTCAAGTCAGGCAATAAGTTATGATATCAGATGGTAATGACATCAATGTTTGTATTATCTTGTGATAGATTTTGATTATTTGACATTAATTCTTATTTTTAAAAATGCAATTATTGTATATAAATAATTTAAAAGTATTAAAATTTATTACTAAAGTAGATATTTTATTAGATACAGGAATTGCAATTCACATTTACACACACACACACACACACAAAAATATCTTTATATATGAAAAAAAAATGGCAGACTATATCTTTACAATATACAGTATTGTATTTCCAAATTGTGGATTAATAGGAAGATCTCATTGAATACAATGACTACTACCAAAAAAATGTATTCACAGAAAATATGAATCTGTGTCTACTCAAGTTAACTGAATTTCAAAATCTATGATTCTGTTTACATATATTTGTTTGTATAAGCCAGTGAAGAATCCCCATATCCAACGATGAGACAACATCTCAGACTACTGCATGTGATGTGATGTATTTCGTTTCTCCTTAAACGAAGTCAAGAATATCTCAGCAATTATGCCCAGATAAACCTGTTAGCCATTTTATTCTCCACTCCCCACTCTTAAGTTTTCCCATATTCTGCCCCATCCCATTTCCACAACATAATCTTTGTCAACTATATGGCCTTTATATCTAAATCCCCCTTATAAAAACTAACAACTCACTTTCTGTATAGTCACTTTGTACATGTCTATTCTCCCATAACTTCATTATCTGTACCCTTTCTGCTTTCAAGCATTTACATTCAATCAACAGATGCCTAATATTTTCTATACCTTCCTTACACAATTTGCACACTAAATTATCCATGGTTTTCCATTTACATGTATATTCTCTTGTTGCTAAAGATCCTATTCGAGCCTTAAATAATAAACTACTTTCCTTACTATTATCATAAATTAACTCGCATCCAATATTCCGTTTACTTCTATATATATTTAAACTCTTCTTACCCTCCATACTAGTTCTCCATCTCTCCAACTCCCTATTTTTTATTAATGCTTCTATTCTTTTATCCCATTCCTTAACACTATAACACTCAACAATCCTCCTAACCCAATCATCCCACCTTTTATACAAGTATACTGATATAAATTCTTTATCCAAATCTTTCACATACCACATTACCTTTCTCACCCATCTTGTTACCTGCCCTTTACTCATAACCCAATTGAACACTATTTTTGCTATTCTTTTACTATCAATAAACTGCAACCTATCAAACATTTTCCATTTTGCTTTTTGCATCTCTTATATAAAAACTTGACCATCCCATTTCTCCTTGAATTGCCTCCTTTGCTGTCCACATCTCTGCATCTAATGCATGTCTTCCTACTTCCCTTTGTACTTTCTCTAAATAATCTAAAACCCTTTTACTAACACATAATGCATCATTACCATATGTTAACCCTGCTACTGCAACTCCCTTCCATACTATTCTAGCTACATCATATTTATTAAATGAAAATACTGTTAGTTTCTTTACCAAACCCTTTCTTTTCTTTGCTTCATTTACCAATTTTTTCTCCCATTCATCCAAGCAATTTTCCTGATTACATAAGATGATTCCCAAATACCTATATCTGTCCACCACACTTAACTTTATATCCCCCAATAAAAATTCTACATCTCTTTCCCCAGTATTAACCATCATTACATTTGATTTTTCTTCACTAAATTTAATCCCCATCTCTTTACCCACCCTTGCACATGTCCTCAACATAATTTCCATATCCTCTCTTCTTTCTGCACACAAAAACATATCATCTGCAAAAAAAAGACCCGACAAAATATATACTCCCTTGCCACCTATTAATGGTATCTCTACCCCTCTTCCTAGTCTTTCTATTGCTTTCTCCATTTTGCTCAAAAACAACAACAACAAAATAGGTGACATATGGTATCCTTGCCTTAATCCCACCCCATTTTTAACTTTAACTGATTCTATATCCCCTAACTGGTAAGTATAATAATTATTTTCATATAATTTCTTAATATATTTACCAAAGCTTCATCCATTCCCAAATTGACTAACCTTACCCATAATATATTTCTATTTACTCTATCATATGCTTTCTCTAAATCTATAAAACTCATATATAATGATCTACCTGAATTCCTACTCATCTCCATAAGTTGTGTAACTACAAACAAACTATCTCCTATGTGCCTATCTGACCTAAATCCTCCTTGCATTTTCCCCACTATATTATTCTCTTCCATCTATTTTACAACTCTTCCAGCTACCATATATGCTATCGGTCTATAATTATTTAACTTTCTATGATCTTTACCCTTTCCTTTAAATAATAATCTTATTCTTATATTACTCCAACTAACTGGAAAAACTGTCTTCTGTGCCATTTTATTAAAACATGATAATAACTTTGCTTTTGCTCTATGCCCTAAATTCATTACCATCTCTGCTGCCTATCCATCTAAACCTCTCGCCTTTCCACTTTTCAATCTCTTCCCTGCCTCATTCAATTCATTTTTTGTGAACCTAATATTCCCATTACTAACTGCTTTCATTTTTTCTATCACTACTTCCTTCACATCTAACATCTTTTCTATATCCATTACATATCTATTTAAGATTCTCTCTCCTCTTCTCTAGAGCTACACTCTATTCCCTCATCATTTATTAATACTATCTCTTTCTCCTACATTTCTCTTTTTAATGTAATTCCAAAATTTTTTACTCCCATCTCTTCCACTTTTATTAATATCCTCCAACAATTTACTATTTAACTTCATCCTCTCTCTATAATTATCCATTTTAGCCAAGTTATTCTTTGCACAAAATAATATGATAACAACGCCACACAGATTAGTTGCAAAGCTTTGAACTTCTACAAAAAACTATTGTAATCAGCAAAATGTAGCTACTTGACACTGTAAATATTTTTCTTAATAAAAAAAAAAAGGTGGATTAGCTTCTAAATATAATTCTTTACGCTAATTATTTTTTGATTTTAAATCATTTTATATTTTTACGAAGTTGACATTAAATTTTATTGAACTTTATTTAAAAAACTAATCATTTTCGGATTTACTCTGTAATTATAACTAAATTTAAAAATAAATAAAGAAATTGTTATACAGTACGATAATTTTTTATTACTATTATCAAAGAAAATACAATATTTACCTTGAAGCTTCTTCATTAAAGATTAAAGAAAACAGAATTTTAAAAAGACTTTTTTAAAAAAACAGGAGGGGAGGGTAAGTCAATATTTTTATTTACTGTAAACATACAAAATTAAAAATAGAGAAATAGACAAAAACAAAAATAAAGTAATGACTTCCCTCAGTTTTCAAGAAACAAATAACTACTGATATTAACTAGCAAATAATTACTTCTATTTCCGTTAATGTATTAGTCTAGTGCTTTTGGTACTATTGCTAATATTGTTTTGTTGGTTTCTATTAACACTTTTTGAATTGATAACGCTAATTAAAGTAATTTTGTGTCCCTTGCTGTGTTACAGGTTGCTCTACTATTATAGATTGTTTTTGTTATTATTAATAACTATTTTGCTGACTTATTTTCTTGTTGTTGTTGATTAAATTAGTAAAAGTGATTTTTTTGCTAGTAGTAGCGTTGCTTGTAAAATATTGTGATGATAATGCTTATGTAGCATTTTTATGTGCTATTGATGATGCTTCTATTTGATTTGTTATAATTTTTATATATATTAATATATACATTCATGCCAGTTTATGCTGCTAGTTTGCTAGACTTTTCTTGATCTATTGAAAGTTATATTTTAACAGCAGTTTGATGATACCTTTTTAACTGTTGATGAAGCTATATCTTTAATCCATAGGAAAATAATTGTTATTTATCAACAAAATATCAAAAATAAAATCTTGATTTTATTTAATATAAGCTTCTATGTTTATTTTTCTTCACTCTACCTTGGAACTGTGTACAGAAAGCGTGAACAATAAATGGATATAGATGATATTGCTGCTATATTCACATCTTTGATTACTTTCAGGCTATACTCTTCATCTGTGAGGACTTGTGAACTAAATGCACCTCACATCCAGCACTCACCTTTTATTTCTTTAGTACTGTCACCTAATAGTCTAAAATTCAAATTACTCCAAGTTTTAAAATTTAAACTAATATAAATATTTAGTTATGATACTAGGCCAGTAACTATATATTTTAATGAAATAAATTTTACTCTAAGAACTTTTCATCTTTTTGCTAGAATAACTTATATTTAAATACATTTTGAAGCAATTCTTTTAAATCTATTCCACAACCACCCACTTCACGTTAGAATAATCAATGGGTGCTAGAATGCATATAATAATTACGATCTGGAATTCAGTGATTATTTCTGCAATAGACATAAGAGAATACTTGTAATAGCATATGTCACTTGTAAAAATTAAAAAAAAAAAGGTGATGTTTTATTGATAAATACTAGTCTGAAGTCATTCCTAGCATAATATCAGATTTAAATAACTATACAAACAAGTTAGTTTGCATTAAAACTTCAGTGGGGAGGTTTTTAACATGATAGTAAAAAAAAAGAAATGGTGGCTGCTTGATGTAAAATTTATTAGGGACTCTTGTTCTTTATGACAAAGTCCATAAGACAAAAAAATAGGCTGGAAATTTGGATATAATAGCACTATCACATGACATGTATTTATTGCTTTATTTTATAATACATATCTTCAAAATAGAATGAACTGCTCCTAAAGGTATATATTAAATAAAAGCAGAGAAAACAATATGAGTGCAAATGCCATATGCATTAAAGGTTGAAAGATGCCTAAAGTTTATTATAAAACTGCAGTAATTAATGTATATTTAGATACTGACTTAGTAACACATCTATATAACTATGCCTTAATGTATTTGTATTTCATGCTATTAAACTTGATAACAAAAAATAAAATAGATGGTTATTTCTTAATATGATGTGATGAACATTAGATCCAGAAGTCTTTAATAATAAAGATTGTAAATTAAATACTGGTCTGCAATATGGATATATTAGCATTATTATCTGATATCTAATGATTACTCAAACTTATAATAAATGGTTCTAGAGTAGAGTGAAAAGATCTACAAAAACTTTATGTAATAAGATTCTAAACAAAACAACACTCCATATAGTAATGAGATAGTGATCATGTGATGTTTAGTGGTAATAAGATTCTCTTACAGAACTATATTGCACTAAATAATTATAATAAATAATCAACATGATTTTAGTTATATGGTTGTTTTTTTTTATAATTCATGGAATGTTTCATTTTGAGAAAAGAAAAAAAATTAGTTTAAAAAAAAATAAAAATTTAGAAAAGGTTTATTTATTTTTTGAATTTTATATACAATTTCATGTATAAGATATGTAGCCAGGAATTATTTTAATTACCTTTAGCATTCAGTCAAAAGATATATCCTATGTATCAATCTAGATAACATTTTTCAAGCTTTCCTATCTCTTCTTCTATTCTTAAAAATCCCATAGCTATTTCCATCTATGAGATCAACATACACTTTTTCCTCGTCCTATTTTTTTTCCTCATGATCTCTACAGCCAATGTGACTACATTTTTCATAATTTATCTGCTTCTAAGTAAATACTATACTCTCATTTCTTTTTTTATTCTTACTTTTTTCAAAAAGATTTTTTTTATCTATTCTTTATAACATTTGAGATAAATTACCAATATTTTCCAATCAATTATCTATATAATTTAAAGTTAATCTAAGTGAAACAGCATCTAATTAAAATTTATTCATTGCATGTAAAAATTTGATTGTGTTCTTTATTATGATCATTTTTTCTCTATTCAACTTATTAATTTTTCACTTTTCTCATTTTTTGATTCACAATCTATTATTCTCTAACAATTTCCAAATTTTGTCATCATTTTTCATAATTATCAATAATTTACTTCATACAAAGTTATATTTTAAACATAATATTCATCAAATTTCTTTATTTACTTAGCCATAGAAATTCTAACAGTTCTAATGAAGTCACTATAATATGGCAGTTTGATTATTAAAGCCAAACAAGCATTCTAATATCTGTAATAATAATGATGGCAAAGCCAAAAGTAGCTACAGCAATAAAAATATGTAAATTCATTTTATGTAAATGGAAACATGCAAACTTTTATTGACATGTTCAAGATATGAATATTTTCATGATTTAACATTAACAAAGTTAATCTTAATGAAGGATAAGGTTGAGAAGGGCAAATCCATCTAATATCTTCTATATTTGGAATTACTAAATCCATTAATAAAAGGAAAATGATAATAAAAATTGTTTCGAACACGTAATACATATGACCATTATTAATAGTCAGAACTTATGCTTAATCAGTACATTCAAAAAATTCTGAGAAAAATTTTTTTATTGCTTATTGCATTGATTATGTATAAAATTAAATGGTCTATTATAAATGTATAAAACAATGATTGACTCTTGCAAGTACTTTTCTTAGATTCATAATCAAGACAATAACATGTTGCTAAGAACTAGAACTTAAAAGATGGTAATATTACACAAAAAAATTTAAATTCAGATCGTTTAAAATCATTCTAAATATATTGGCAAAAGAATTGAGGATTGATCATTAGATATAACTATTATTCTTGATAATTTTCACCATTTACTATATGTTAATATTATCAATTTGGATTTTAAATTAGTCTGTTATTGAAGCGCAAAATTCTCTTAAGGAGTGTCTGTTAAAAAAGAATATTAACTGGTATTCTGACAATTTTTGTATTAGTGACTTGATTAAAAAGAAATGTGACATCTATTGATCAGAATAATAAATTAAATGTGGAGTATCAAAAACAATTACCAACATTTTCAAATATAAATTCATTGCAAGTTGATGGTATCTACAACTTTAATTCAGTTTCTCAATTCCACCACTTCTCTCTATTACACCAACAAACTTTCTTATTTGTTCAACTCATAGCCTTTTATAATTAAAGGAAAAAGTTAATCTTCTACCTATGTCACTTCTTTTAACAACTTATCTAGGACAGTTCCATTTTAGTTCTTAATTCTTCTAATAATGTCAATAAAACCCAATTGTTATTTCATATAATGTATTTTCATTTCAATCTCTCCTTATTATTTCCATACTTTACTAAGTTGTCTGAAGTCTGTATATTGTGTTTTTATTAAGCATGTCATGAACAATGATGTAACATGAATACAAACAATTATCAAAACATGGGAATGTTTCCTATTAATATTAATTTATTTCTACCAAAAGCAGTTCATCCAAATTTAATAGTATGATTAATATCAAGCATTATGATTTTATCTATACAAATAATCTAACTAAGATGTTTGTAGTTGTTAACTTTTTAAATTTTTTAATATTATCTCTATTTTCTCCTTTTTGAAAAGATACTGAACACTAATCTACCCTTTTTTCACCTTTTATCTAAATAGTTATTGTAACATTTCCTAAACTTTGAAAATACTATTTGCAAATATAACATCATTTGCATAATCTTCATTACTTAATTAATTTTCATTTGTTTTGATCTCATTTTAATCAACAAAATATTTATCATAAAGTTGCTGTAAAATGATTTGGAAATATAACATTAATTTGTCATTTACTTTAGTGTAACCATATAATTTAATTCCTGCTATTGCATTTTATAAATATTTTTCAAAATTTAAGATTATTCTGTGTGTATAAATTGATGTTACAAAGCTTTAAAAACTAAAAATTGTTTTAGAATTAATTTTCTTTTTATAGTCTAAATATCCAATGCTAAATAAAAATTCATACTTACTGAGCTTTTATAAATTTCTTTAATACATAGATATAATTTACTATATTATAACCCTCTTCTTAATTTCAATTTGTACTTTTGATTATTTCGAGTTCAAAGTTCTTCCTAGTTTGCTTGCCTTATCTTGTATAGAACTGGCAAAAAAATGAACAGATATGTTATTTCTAATATCTTCTTTTTATTCATTTTTCTTAACTATCAAAATCAGTATTGAATTTTTTTAGTCATCTATGATATCTTTATCATTCAGATATTTGGTATAAAGTTTTACCAATATTTTTTTCTATTTGTTCATATTTCTTTTAAAATATTGATAAGAAGTTCATATTTTCTTAGCTTTCCATTCTTTATATCTCTTATTTTCATTCAAAATGTTTCAGATTTCTAAAGATTTTGTAATTGTAGAGTTATTTCATATTTTTGCTCTTTATTATTGTAAAGTTCTACATAAAACTATTACTCACTTCATATTGAAGCAGTCGGATCTGAGTTCGATCCTAGCTACATGACATCTAGCCATGAGCCCACTTCAAACCCTAGTACTAACCTTAAATTTCCGATGCAATGGGGCTTTATATGTTCAATCCACGCTAATTTCCATAAAGAATAACTTATTTCATAAATGCGTACTAAAATTAATTAGTTTCAGATTTAAATTGATCAATTCTATTAATAAATTCATGATAGAATTATTCATGAATTTATATATTATAACTGCATGGATTGTGCGTATATATTTGTAAATATTTAAATATATATAATTGTTTAAAAGTTTCATTGCATCGGGAATGTTTGATTTTATTTTTTAAATAATTTGTTAAAGTTTTATTGATTAAAAGCTACATTCTTTCGATAAGCTTTCAGATTTTCCCTTTCCAAAAACAACAGTTAAAGTTTTATTAATTAGAAAAAAAGATAAGGATTTCCTAATTAAAATCATTTTCTGATTTTAAGAATTCATTTTCTAATTAGAAAATGAATTCAAGTTAATGAGTTTGAAAGCCTTATCGAAGGAATGTATCTAAAAACAACCAGTAAATCTAAAAACATTGATAATGAAAGAAGCACTAGCCTGAAGGCATCAGAGGACAGATATATAGCTCTGAAAAGTTGGGAGAAAAGGAGAACCATCTTTGTTGTAGAGAAGTGTCATCTTTGTTGTAGAGAAGTGCAGTAAACTCTGTGCGTTTTAAATAGTGTTTCAATCATGGTAAGGGGCTAGACGTCAGGAATCTGGCTATCGGTTCCTGAAGTCCCCTAAAAATCTTCCATGAAGCTGCTGAATCTTTTCTGCACCAATCGTGCTGCTAAGATCGTGAAAATTCATTAAAATACTGTTCAAGTAATCGACCAAATGCATGCTGACGTTTTCCTCACCCGGACGTGTAAACTAAGGGAACCAGCCCCAGAAGAAATGGGTAATATATTTCCATACTGAACCCTAAACCGTCTGGCCAGTTTCCGAACTTTACTTTACACTCCCTTTAAGAGCTCTTTCATTCATTTATAATGTAATAATACTCTGTGTAAAACCTTTTATTTATGCTAATTTAAATTAGTAATTCTCTCAATCTCTAGTCTTTAAATTTAACTTTCCTTCATTACTATGGTGGTTCACTTATTATATTATATATTTAGTGTGTGATTTATTAATGTTGCTATTTTTAATTATATGCCAATAATCCTTTGACTCGATGATCTCCCTCATTTCCTTTGCCTTATACAAGTAATATAAGATTAAATTCTGATAGTTAATTCTCGCCCATTAGAACGAGATTTATACAGTTCGATCAATCATCGAGTCGAAAGAAATTATTAAATGATTGTTATTTTATCATTAGCTAATAATAAATTATTAGCTCCATCTCTAATCTATGCCACCGCTATTTTCTCGTTTCACTAATATTTACTTATTTATTCATATATAATCTTAAAATGTTTTTTTTTTTGCAAAAGACCGATAAAGGAATCGAATAAATATATTCTAATTCAACTTTGTTATTTTATTTAAGATTCAGGAAGGGCACGATGATTGGGGCATAATTAATATGATTTACAAATACTTTAAAATAGTTTTCATTAAAAGCTCATTTGACTTTAATTAATTGATCAAGTCATCACATAGAGCATTCTATATGGGTTTTAGTATTCAAACGATGACTATCAAGTCATCATCTTCAAACATTGCTGACATAGGGCAATCTTCCGCTCCGTTAGGCTGGTTGGTGATCATATTTCTGTTATTTTAAATTATCGAGGAAGAAAGCACTTCCTCTCCTGTTCATATTAGTCAAAGGGCATAAGACTTGTCAGACGCAAGCCACCATAGGACTTCGATTATCGACTAGCTATTATCTTTCAATTTCATTTTATAGCTCATAATTCGTCAGCACCATTACCTCTCTGTTCCAGTTAAGCCCATTATGATGCTCGTAATTCGTGATGAAGTGATTTCAATTAAAGTCGAACAAATTCTCCGTTATAACTCAAAATAAGTTTTCCAATAAAGATTAAAGTTATGCCCTAAAATACATATCTTGCTCTTCATGAATGAATTTGCGAATGTGAAAATAAATCTCACATTCTGTCGTAATAAAATTAGAGTAATAATTTCCTTTACTAATGAATACCTTTATCTGCTTTTATTTTCTTGTTGAGGGCATAGACATAGAATTCCAATATTGTGTAATATTCATTGGCATATAATAAGGATCGCCACTCTTATTATTATTATAAATTCTGTTAAAGGCTAGAGGTGATTAATATAATCATTATTTAAAATTCAAACAAAACAAATTATTATTATTAAATATTTCCTAAACACACTTGGTTCTTAATTCTTTTATAATTATTTTAATGTTAATGCTCGCTGTCTGTGTTGGCAACCCCAACATATACATATGATTCGATTTAAAATTATTTTTAGTCAGTTTATTATCAGATATTAATATCAGTTCAGGGGTCTCTGATCCTCACCAACCATTGAGCTAGTTTCTTGGTGCATAGCACTGTGCCATCGATTTAGATTTCTACTAATCTGAGCTGTTGAGTTGGGTTTGAATTCAGTCTTGGTTCAGCTGAGTTTGGATCCGACTTGCAGTTTAGGTGGTGGTGGCTTTATCGACTGGTACAATATATTATATCTCTTTTTAATGACAATCCATTTTTTCATATTATTGCCAAAATAACTATGCTTCCAATACTGAATTGTTTTATTACACTTTTGGGACTTTTCATCTCTTCTAGTTATTTTTTTATCAATTCAAAATTATATTTAGAATTTCAGACATTCCATTTTTCTAAAGGAATTATTTTTGTATATTTTAAGCTCCTTCTTCACACATAGGCTTATCTCATTTGAAAATTTATTGGTAAATTTGAGCTATCATAAAAGTTGTTTCTTAAATTCACTGCAGTATTTCTGAAGATTTACACTTGTAAATAACTTTATTTTTCACTAATTAATGATTAGACCCTGCGTTAAATCTATGAAGCATATTAAAGTTTGGAATACATATGTTCAGGTATAAAAATATAAATTCATTTCTATTATACTTATATATTTAACATTTAAGTGAATTGTTATATGTTTTTTTTTTTTAAAGTTCACATTTTATTTATACTTTTCCAAGTATATTGAACTGCTAGTAAAAATATTTGAGTTTTTGTGGAAAACAATATTTTGCAAAACAATGTTCACCTTTCTTCTTCAGATATTGATTGTCTGACTATTGTCAAGCTAATGTGAAAATTAGCCTAATAATCTTTAGATTTCTGAATAATGAATTTAAGTATTTTGCCAATAATAACATTAATTATATATTTATGTACTTATCTATGAGGATCATCAGATGAAGTTAGAAAGTGGCTTCCAAATATTAAGGATTATTATTCAAGTTTTTCTATAAGTTTCTTTGCCATTGGCATTGAACAGTTTCTTTAAATAGTCTTCCCTTTCCTCTCTTACAATATCTTTCTGATTTTACACTTGAATAAGTTCATTGTGATTTGTTATTTTAAACAAGTGGGTTTTCATCTCTAATTTTCTTTTTAATGGGGTGGCTAATTTTGTCAATATATATCATTATACCTGTTATTTATCAAAATTTCAAATTTTGCTTTTATTAAGCTCAGAATTGCGTAGTGGGCTATGGCTTTAAAAAGATGTTTTGATATTAATGAATTGTAGATTTTATTTAATTTCTCTAATATATATTATAAGTATGAATACACTACAGTAACTATATTTTTCTTCTGATGTTTTTTGTTTTACTATTTTAAAGTTTTCTTAATGATAACTGATGAGTAACCAATCTTTAGAAAAGCTTGTTTTATATTGAACTTTGTTTTTCTAATCATTAGCTTTGAAACAAACTGCTTATGCTTTGTTTCATAGTGATAGCATAATTCCATTTTGTGTTTTTCTTTCATAATAACATGTATATGTTAAGTATTTCCTACACCTGTGGGTTTTTAACAGTTCTGATTATATCATGATAAAGATTTAATCACAAAAACAATTAAGAATGATTTCTTTTTGATCTAATTTTATTGAGAATAATGGAGAAATGTTGTCAATATGTATTCAGAATATTGTACTTTATCATGTGTGCATGCAATGAAGATATCATTTGCATTGTGGAGCCAGACTTTTAATGGGGACAAAATAATATTTAGAATTGAAGAATCAAGGTAAATTCATAAGCATGCTTTGATTTTGTTTAAAAGAAATCTGTATTATATTGAAAACATGTTATTCTTATGTAAAATGTTAAGAGTTCCATTATACTATCAATAGAAAAATTTGTTCTGGTTTTTAGGCTATCATCCTCATTTAAACTTTTTCTTACAACAAGCTCTTATTTATTCAATGAGCTATGATTAAAAAAAACACTTTCACAACAAAAGTGTCATTCTAAAAGTTCTCAATCAACAAGATATCAATTATTGTCTCACTAGTGCCTCTCAAAACTTCTCTTTGGAATCTTATACCATGTTTGTTCCATATTTCAACACATTTTCTAGGATTTGCATCATAATAAATATATGATGTGTATATAATTATGTAGGAATGAATTTAACACAATATACTTTTTGTCTTTTCTCTCCAAATCTAACAATATCAATCTAATCTGTTTTGATATTCTTGTATATATTTCCATATTTGCTTCATGGTCAATATATGATTTCTACTCTATTTGAAATGCATATAAGTGCATATTTAAAAGCATCAATAAAAATATGAAAACATGCATAGAAATTTCAGATGAAAATGTCTATATTATTTATTTTCTGGTCAAGATGAAGCTGTCATATAAGATGGTAAAATCAAATTTTATGTGCATACAGTTATTACAAGAATATCAGAAATAGAGTTTGAAATAAATTTTTGAAAAATTAAATAGTTATTAAATGATCAAGTAAGCTTATCAGTTGATGGAAAAATAAATAGTTAATTTGCTATCTTGATCCAATTTTTGGAATGAAAATATCAATATGAATAATGAATTTTAAAAAAACATGATAAATTGCTTGATACTGAAATAAATTTTGTGAATACTGGGAAGAAATACCAAGATATTAAAAATAAAAAATATTGATGAGTAAAGAATAATCTGTACAAAAAAAAAAACAGTAGTAAATAGCTTTATAAAAAATAACTAAAATGATATGGCCAGAGAGGATGAATGATACAAGGATACTAAAAATGACAGACAAATGAGATATTAAATAATAATAGATCACAGATCAAATGTTACTGCAATGCAAAACAAAGCAGTGAAAAAAAGGAATTAGGAAGAGAAATTATATATAATTAACATAAATGAAGATGTGTTGTAGAAATGGTAATTTAATTTAAATGAGAGGTTATATCTGGATATGATAAAATAGGTATATATTTGAAATTAAATTGAGAAGTTTGTACACAATGTATATATAATGATAATCTATCCCAATGATGATTGTTTTATCATTTGAGTTACCTTCAATAGAGATTTTTCTTCTTTTTTTTTTGTTGATGTTTGAAAGGAAGCAGTTCAACAAGAACCAATATTGAAGCTAATGGCATTAAGAAGATACAGGACATAATAGTTTTCTACTATTACTTTGAGGAGGTCCTTGATTTTGATTTTTATAAACTATGTTTAATTAAAGTTTTATCACTGATCTGTCAAAACATATTTAGCATTCGAAATTAATTATCAGTAGTGAGTAATCATTCTTTATTAACTTGAGAATCATTCCAAAATAAAGTTTGATTTCTTAGAAGACAATAATTTCATATGCAAAAGCATGTTACTAGTAACTTAAGCTATAGGAAGGGTATCATCCATCCTCTCCAATTTCATATTACCAATGCAAAAAATAATTATACTAGAATTAGATACATTACTTTAAAAAAAAAGGATTTACATTTTTTAATTAATAAATTTATTTCATTTCCTTTATAACTAGAAGATAAGTAGTTGAAATAATAAAATTTAGTTCATCTAATTAATTGTAAATTTAATATTCTTGAGTAAGTATAGGGGATTTGAACTCATATTTTCAAGCACCCTTCAACTATCTAACTATCTCATACAACTGATACATATGACCACACACATGCAGAAAAGATAAATAATCACCAATATACATATTTCGTACTAAATCAGCACTCATCAGTTGGTCCAGATTATCATCTCTCACGCACATATATGTAATCAGTGCTCAGTTTATATTAAGATAGCAAATCTTCATACTTTCATGGACAGGCTTCAATCTACTCCAACCTCCAACTTTTCAGCCATCCACATCATTGAAAATCTGAAGATGAAAACCCAAATCCCATGCTGATGCTGGTTTAGCATGAAATACGCATATTGATTATTATTTATCTTTTCTGCATGTGTGTAGTCATGTGTATCAGTTGTATGAGATAGTGTAGATAGTTGAAGGGTGTTTGAAAATCTGAGTTTAAATCTCCTATTTTTACAATTAAGTTCCAGGTTTGTGAAGAGTGCCTGGTTTTCAAATATTTATTCTTGAGTAAAAAAAAAAAAAATACTAAAAACAAAATGAAAACGATTAATATATAAGACAGCTTATTTTAAAAATGTAACTTTTAGTAATGTTGAAAACCAATACAATAATTTTTTTACTGAAAAAAAACAATTTTAAAATCATTACGATAAATTGCCCAATCCCAGTTTACTGGCTGAAAAAAACTCACACGGTCTTAAACGTTATAAAAATAGAATTTAAACGTTAATTTAACAGCAGTCAAAAAACGACCAGTTATAGATACTTTCTTAATAATAGTAATAAATTGGCATAAACTATCTGTCCTAATAATCACGAAGTTTAAAAATATGGCATTTAAAACTCAACAAACAGGTCGAAATATTTCTTGACAGAAATCAATATTTTGCTTCAAAATTAAAACAACTTTCTATTTCAAAATTTTTTATAAACAAACATTTATAATAGAACTGGATATATTCAGAAATCTGCTATAATAATATTTCAAATTCTATAATTATAAAAAAAAAATCATTTATTAAATATCTACAAGAGCTATTAATTGCAATAGCAGAAAAAATAAATGTATTAAAATGTTATCTAAAAGTATTATGTTGTAAAATTGTGCTCCAACAGAAATGATAACATTAATAATAATAAAAAACAATAATCATATCATCAGCCCATTGATTTGAGAATAAATAAATAAAGTTATAATAATAGGCAATTTTATCAAAAATTAAATCCTTGATTCTGTTAATACAATGTATCAGCATTTTCAGTAACAAATTAAATAAGATAAAAGTTCTTAAAAACATGAACTTTGAATACAAACATAAATAAATAAAATAAAAGTATAATCAAAACTATTAAAATCATAAACCTGATAATTCATACTTTCAATTATATGAGTAAAGGAACTCTAAAGTTAATGAACTGTGTAGATATATTCACAGTGTGTCTATTATTACTTATTGTTATTTCTTTTATAACCTGGAAAATTTATACAGTAGGCAGATACGGTGGGAGAGGTTATCTTTTTATCGAACCGAAAGCATCAGTCGCTAGCTCAGGGAGAAGCTGAACTTAAAATATCATACTGTATATTCAAATTTCTAATGCTTACTTTTAAATATTAATAATATATAAAATAAGTTATTGCCAAAATTAATTCAAAAAAACTTTATTATAATGCACACACGCATTAAAAAGATTCTGAAAATTACATCAACTAAAATACATTTGATTTGGATTATATGCGCAAATGGAAGCATTTAATAGATTTAAATACAATTTTAAATATTTTATTAAGCGTGAACATGCTACATAGATTACGCAATAACCAACCCAATCCCTTTTAATCTTAAGCCAAAAATCTCGCATTTAAATCAATGCTAGCTTACTGATATACCGATGTGACCAATGCAAAATGAGATTATTAGCATAACAATCATGCTAACAGGAATTTTACATCTGTAGCATGATATCTTTAGAAAAATAATAAATCATGGTGAGAAGGAATGAGCATCTTCCCCATGATACAAGAATGAAATTATAGGAGAAGCTCTGTAAATAGTGATAGCGTTTTTTGCCAGCTTACTGTCCCAATCAGAGTGTAAAAAAATCAATGGCATAGGAAATATGTCTATGACCATTGGCAATGTGATGACTACTCTTTTGGGTCATAAGTTCAGGTGGGTATTATGCCCTGTATGCTAATGCGGTACAAGGGAATGAGTATCCAATGCACCTACTCAAGTTACATTGACATAAAACATCCGTACATCCAACTATGAAACAATTAGCCCAAAATTAACACACTTTAAACTAACAATCTTACGAATCTATGCAGCCATTCATGCTCACTTTAAATAATTAATTTAAAAGAAATTACGAGAATGAAAATGATATTAAGCATATTTTTAAAAAAAAGAAAATATATAAATAATTTAAAATTTAGTCAGATAAGACATTTCTTTTAAAAGTTAAGTGACACTTAAAATACTGGAAAAAGTTTGCATTATACAATTAATGTTCATACTTCATTTAAAAGAAAAGTTTATACTTTCCAATGCTATATGTAAAGTCCGTCTTTGTAATCCTTGATGCATGGTAGAATTCAAAGTTCTTTCCATTTCCTATTCTTCTAGATGGAGAGAAGTCCGTTGTTGGCTATTTTCCAGGAACCGTCCTATTCTGGAGACCGCCTCAGCTGCTGCAAATGCAGGAAATGTAAATTTATTGCTGACTCCTACATTTTGGAGATCCGCAATACACTTATCAATATACTTATTAATACACAATCAGCCAGAGCAATCCAAAAATCTCTTCTCCCTTTAAAGTTTTTTTTTTGTTATCTCCTTATAAACTCTTATCAGTAGTATTTTTTAAATTTATCTCTTATCTGACTATATGCCCAAGGGTCTGTTTGCAATTACCTCAAAATAGAAAATCATTTCCATTCTAAGAATAAAATAATTAATTAACAGCATTTTTTTTAAAAAATTCTTTTATATTAAAAAGAATCTTGTTTTTAGATTTTAACTTTAAATTATATAATTAGTTTGCCATCTGTGCATTATATATATTAATTCAAATCATATTATAAAATTCTTACTTTTTTTATACATATATTTCTACTCGAGGGTGATTTTATATATACAGTATATTTTTTTACTTCTATTTGAAAGAAATGTAACGGCGTATACTTATTCTGTTACAGCACAGAGAAATAAACTGGATGATACACATATATAAGTCTTTGTATACATTTATTTATTTTTGCTGACACTGCTGGGATTAGATCCTCCCATGTACACAGCACCGTGTAACTACATAATTCATCACTCAGAACTTCATAAATTCACATTATACACATACATGTAGCATAAGCCTATTACTACCAGGAATCTTCAATCTGTTGACTTGACAACAAAATGAAGATTTCCAGTATTGATAAGGGTAGGCTATTATCATCTAATTTATATCTGAAAACCATCTAGCTTTATGCAAAATCAAGTTCATATATCTCGCTGTAAAATGTTACTCAGGATGATAGTTATTCTGTAAGCTAGATATAGCTTTTATTTATTGATTGATATTTTGGAAAATTGTAGTCTTAATTTCAGTGTTTGTTTTATATATATGGAATACTAAAATATGGAATATTGACTGCTTCTAATGCGGAATTAAAATAAAGAGGAAAGCCTTTTTTTTTCTAAGCATATAAGCTATATAGAGAATATGTTAAATGATACATGTTAAATAAAATATTATTTATAAATAATGATAATCACTTCTACTAGCTGCCTAAAGCAAATCTAAATCCAAATATATAGCATAAACTAGGCATAAATTATCATGAGCAAATTAAATCAATTTGTAATATCGTAATTGTAAGACTTTTAAAACAGGCAAAAACTCACTATACGTATTGCTGCAACAGCAAGCTAGAGTAATCAATGGATGCCAGAAAATTAGATTGTTTCAGATCAATGCTAAAATATAAATTATTATGGTGGGATAAACTGATAATAGGCAGTCAGACTTTAGCTACCAAGACTCTTACAAAGTATACAATCTGAGTCTGTGTGCCTCGAATGTGTGCTTGCTCTTGGGATTTGTTACCAAGTAACTGTTTCCCTAAACACTGTGCTACTTGCTGTTAATGAGACCTTTTAGTCCAGGTGATCAAACTAATATAATACTCTGGATCCCTGTGCTCCAGTCCTAAACATGAAGAATGGGATGGCCCTTAAAACCAAAGCCCATTTAAAGAAATAGTTATCCAAATTAAAGAATGGAGTGGCCCTTAAAACCTACATCCATTGGAAGCATAAAATATATGGCAAGGAGTATATATGCTGATGCATTTCCTAAGGACACATTCGCCACACTGACTACATCATTATATAATAAACTATGATGCAAAACAAGTTTCCTCCCATGAAACTACCATAAATCAATTCATAATCTAGCATCTATAATTATGCTATTAATAAAAATTTATTAATCTAGCTTGCTAAGCTGCCTATATAGGCATTTGTGTAACACTAGGGAGGACTACAGCATATTTTGGATAATTACAATATTAAATTCTAGTTTTATGCCATATTTCATCACTTCAGCTAAATATTATTTAAATATTTCATTGAAAGCAAACCTATCTTAAAGCATTTATAAGCTTTTAACTATATCTCAAATAAGATTTATTTTATCCATTTCAGAAGGGTGTTTTGTTTGTGCATTAATAAATGTGAAATTACGTATGTGTGAGGATATCTAATCACTTCTAACTAATCGTTTAACTATGAGTAAACTCTGTTCTGAACAAACAGCATAAACAAATAAATAATTGAAAAGAAAATAATATTGGCATAGATTTAACTAAAAGAAACATAAATTTAGAAATAAGATTTCACGTAAGTGAAATCTAAGATTTGGCTTTATTTGCTTAGTTTAAAAGGGAATAAAATAAAATAGCCTAAATTAGATTAATTCATTTACGAAAATTATCAATAAAAGCAAATATTATCAGGCTAAAGTAATTTAAATTGATTGAAATCGATAAAGTATGTAAAATAAGTTGGAATCATATATGTCAACTGAAATCAGGCAAGACTTATAATTTAAATAAAAGTAAATAAAAATTTACATTTTAATTTAGGAATTGATATTCAGAAATTTAGAATACATTAGATTATATTGGCATTGACAGTAAGTTTAGCTAGCTTTAGAAGTTATGAAGTTTAGTTTAAAAGTTTATTTTAGATTTGTAGAGATCTGTTACTGCTATAATTTCTCTGCTATGGCAAGGTGGCTTGATCTTGAGTGCTTTCTTTGGATGGCATCGGCTATTGATTCTTCTTCCTCTGCATTCTGTAGACTATCTTCTGGGCTAGAAAGCAAGAAATTGCCTTTCTACCCCATCATCATCATGATTAATAATTTAACAAAATGACTGAATAAATATTTCACTTAAAATAATAAATTGAAAAGTTTTTTTAAATAGCTGCAGTAAGTACTAGCTCACCCACCCCCTTTTACTTATCCTCCTCTCTTTTTCTTTATTGGTAGTTTCAGATCTGTTTTTCTAATTAATTCACTATATTCTTAGAAATCTAGGATTCCTGCTGTTGTCAATTTTCTTACAAGTGGATCTCTCGATCTCGACCAGGTTAATTTATTCATAGTTGTTTTAAAATCTATTTTTATTCTTAAACTTTTAAGTAGGTCAGAATACAGCAAGAAGGATTAATTTTACTAAATTACGTTTTTTGGAAAACAAATCTAAAACTCTGTAAACATCTTATTATATATGTAATCATTTAAATAATTTAACATTATATGCAGAAATATTATAATTTCAAATATTAATTTTATAATAATATTTTAAATAAAGAAATTTTCTAATGTTTTAAACTTATAACATTATTTCTTTCCTGCATATATGTAGATTCTGGTTACTCATACATAGCATGTTTACATTTATTTAACCACTAGCAATATATATATATATATAAGTGCATATTTACTGATTTCTTACTTATATGCATGTGTTTTCTATACTGTATGCTAAAATACCTGCATACATATACGACCAGTATTATTAAATTTAAAATTAGCATTATATGAGGATTTGGGTATAGGTATACATAAATAAATACTACTATAGTATATAGTAGGTGAAACAGAAGAATAGGCAGATCTGACTGTTTCAATATATTGTTTAGTGTTTATTATTTTTTTCAGATAATTAAGTAGGTTTGATAATTTAACAGATGAATACTAAAAGTGGATGACAGAGAATGCTGAAAGAATTCAGCAGAAACAAAAATTAGAATTAGCAATATTTACATCAATTACATTAATATACTGAATATATGACAAATTTGACAAAACTGGATCTATTTGTAATACAACAAAATATGGTCAACCACTGAGTAATTACTACTAATGAAAATAAAATATTAGTAGCACTGGCATTTATTTACACCCTTCCTTCCCCCTCCAAAAAAAAAAATATGAGAGAATGAGAAAGAAAGAGTTTCTAAAGAGTTAGATAATTCTTGTACATCTTTGATACAACATTGGGATTGAAAATGTATTAGCCAAGAATTCATTCATGGATTTCTAGAAGATGATCCATATCAACATTTACAATTATGTGAGGCAATTTTGAATGAAGAAATAAAGAAGATGGCAAGATTAGAAAATAATTCCACTTACAGTTAATAATCACAACTATTTTTATTTCACCAACAGATAATTCCCATGCAACAATTAAAAAACACTTAAATTAATCTGTAATTATAGTTTGGGCAGCTCTTTTATATAAAGGGGTATTGGGACATATTTTTTGACAATATAACTTTTATTTCAGATTTATACTTTAATATGCTCTATAAAAAAATGACATACCACAACTGCAATTGGAGCATGAAAATAAAGAATTTATTTTCAGCAAGATGGAGCCTCTTCTCACTGTGTTTCAATAGTGGATAATTTTTTTTTATGAAAATTTACCCAATAATTGGCTAACTAGATGAAGCTTGGTTGAATGGTCACCACAGCTATTAGACTTTGTCCCATAGCCTTTTTCTTCTGGGAGATATCAAAAATAAGATATATTCAAGAAAACCACACACAGCTGGTAGCATGAATTTTACCATAAAGGAAGCATGCCAAGATAGTAAAGCCAATAAAGAACTTTGTGCTAAAATGTACTTAAGTATAAAACTAGACTATAAAAATATATAAAAAGCGAGAGCTACCAATTTCAACATATAAGAGATATTAATTGCTGTTATTCAATAAAATGCTATTTAAAATGTATACATATTATTATAATATTTATGTATTATTTAAAATATACACCTACTTTTGGACACCCCTATATTTTCATGACAATCTTTTTAAAAGAAAAAAAATATTTATCACATATAATGTGCTAATGTATGTGTATTACTTATCAGCTCACCGTGATATTTTGTGGATTAGTGACATATACATATAGTTGAAATAATTATTGTTTAAACGAGACATTTTTCTTCCTAATTTTGTTTATTTTTAAAAAATACATTACTTTTTTATATAGAAATTTCTTATTCAAATCCACACAAACATTTTACACACTATACACCAAGTATTTAAAAGCAAAATCATTTAATAGTAAAATAATAAAATGCATCCTAACTCCGGCTAAAGAAATAGCAATCATTTTCTTTTTTATTCGATATAAGTTCTCTTCTGATATAAAGTTCCTATAACATTACAATCAACTTTGTGCATTGTTTTGACAATGTTTTTAATATCAGGATTGTTTGAAGTAAATAAAAATGTCTATCATTTGACAATAAATAAATAAATATCACTAGTGACTTTTTAAAATCGGAGTACAATTTTTATAATTTTTATTTATTTATTAATTGTTAATAATTCACTCAGGAATTCCAAATCACTGGTTTAGTACAAAATATTTATATGAAAAATAGAAACAAAATAATCTTCAAGGCATAAGATTTAGATTAAATTTTTGATGGAAGACAATCATTTAACAAAAAAATTATATATACATTATGTTAATTAAGCTTATTTATTTATTTTTGGGTAAGGATTTTTAGTTTTAGATTTGAATTGAGAATGGATGTACCCTCTCATATAACATATTTCTTTAAACTCTAAACTTACTTTTATATATATATTCTCTACTGATTTGAATTTGAATTCAAATATTTTGAGGGGAAAGAGAACTATGCACGCACACACAAAATGAATCAAAAATAAATATATATGAGTATTTTTTTACTAAAAGAGCACTGACCACTATTATTGGAATATTATATTTAAAACGTTACAAATAATAAGTTTTTTATCACGTTCTCTAATATCTAAAAATTATTTCAGAGATTTTCTAAGGTAAAAATACATTGGATAAATAATCATATTCAGAAATGGAAGATATGCAACTGCTATTTAAATTTTTAATAATAATAATAATAAAAATACTTTTTGATAATTTACTTCTATTTAATTCTATGCATATATACGTTAATATTTAAAAATATTGCTTACATCAGAAATTCTGAAAATTAATAAATTATGAGCAGTATCGAATATATATATATATAAAGAATCTGTACTTGCAAAAACATTAATCACCTAATAAATTTTACAAATTCATATATATATATTAAATAAGAATACATATATTAAGTAGTAATATTCAAATATTTAATAAGTGGTATGCTAATATAAATTCATGTATAATAAAGGTAGTTAAAATAAATGTGTATACAAAATAGAATATTTTATTAAAAAATAATTGAATGGTTTATTGGTCAGGCGTTCATCAAATATTTGAGCATGAGAAGTGAAAAAATATGGACTATGATCCAAAGATCTTGAGCTCTAGAGTCTGACATATTACAACTACATCAAACCATATAGGGTGATATTTTATTTAATAATAATTAACAATAATAAGTCTCTTATGATTTTTCTTTAATAACCAATGTGCATTCTATTTTAAAAATATTAACAACTTTATTTTGTACTTTGAAAGAACATAATCAAGTCACTGACAGTTATCCAGAATATTAGAATCAATGCTATAACTATTTTTATACCTCTTCCACTGATTTAAATGATTTGTGCTTGTAGTAAAAAAAGCGTTTTACAACTTTGGTATTTATTATTTTATTAAAAATGGCTGTGAATATAAAAACAACACTATTTCAAAGAGCTTAATTCAGCATAAACTGTTGTTCCTCCCTATTTATATTTGGATAACTATAAATGTAATGTATACATAACATCAACATATCTATAAATAAATTGTAAATAAATATCTAAAGGCATTTTTTACATTTTAATTAGAGAATCATTTTAAAAAAAGAAGATAAAAACAAGTTTTAAAAATAATAAAAAAAACCTTGAAAAAAAAAAAAAACAACTTAAAGGAAAATAATTTTCATCAAAAGTATTTTAGCAGGAAAAGACTTTATTGACAACTAGAGTTCAAGAGGATGCAGAAATTAAAAAGAGAAGTAAAGACATTTTCAAGTTGTGAACTCACTCAATTAGAGATGAAAATAGAAAAAAAAGAAAAAAGTAATAACAATAATATCCTATGGCTTTTAAAACAATCTAATAAATATTCTTTTGTGTCAAAAAAATTAATAATTAAGATCGGTTTAAGAAAATGCAATAGAAAACAGAAATTGTTCAAAGCAATGGAGCAAAAATCTCCAAAATTATATAGCTTTATATTTGTATTTTTAAAAAAAAATTACTATATAATATAAAATTTCACTAAAGTAAATTTATTAAAAGTGAATGTAATTAAAAAATAGTAGGTTAAAATATTGGATATGCTACAACAATTATACTGTCATGATCAAGTTCATCATTGATATAACTGCCAAGTTTGCCTTCAAGCCAGAAAATAGTCCAGAATATCTTTTCACTTCACGATTATTGTGAAAAAAATTATTCAGACCACCAAGGCATAATCATGAACTCATTATTTAACATATATAGGTGACAGAATTTTATTATGTTAAATATCTAATGAAGACAATGATTAATTACTACTGACACTGATAACAAATTCATATTGTTAGGTCATTAGTCAGGGACAACAAATATCTTAGCTATGGATTACTTAACAATGCTAATTACTGATTAAATTAGAATTTTTTGTTAAATTCTTGATCACAATTTCATCACAACAATATTTTGAAATTAACAAACTCAATTTTTAGCAATAATTCAGATGCAATGCTATTTTACAATTCAAGAGCAATTTTCTTCACCCAATTCTAGAACCATGGATTGTAAGCTTGGGTAATCAATAACCATCAAATGGTATGGTGCTCCAACATCTCCAGCTCCAGATCACTGTCTAATTTTTGCTTTCATTGATGAAGAATAAACACACCGCTGAAACAAATACACTTAAGCATATGACACTCTCTTTTATTTTTTTACATTATTCAAACTAATATTCTGAAATTAAAAAAAAAAAAAATTAAGATTTTGAAACCAAACCAAATTTCTTGCATAGCATTTGAATTTGATATCACTAAATAGCTCTAGAGTAAGAAAAAGAGGAATGCTCTTAGAAGCATATGAGAAAATATGAGAAAGTCATGTGATATTGTTAAGTCATGTGATATTGTTTTTAATATATTTTTAATGTTAATTAGTAATAAAAATAAATAAAAACAATAATAACAAATCTACCTATGATAGTCATCTAATGTTTACAGAAAATGACTTCTAATGCATACACATAATTTATCATCTTATAAATAGGGTCGAAAATATTTTTTAAAAAAATCACTTAAACACAGGTGTAGTAACAATATTTATAGATAGATGAAAATATTAGCAAACTGTTGGTGATGAAAATCAAATATTATTTCATTTCTTACTTCCAATGTCTATAATCAGAGGACTCTTAACTCAATAAATGTTTTGCAATAGACATCTCATTCATGTGTGATGATAGATTATTATTGAATTACAGTGAATAGATCATTAAACAAATAAATGATATGAGAAATTGTTATACAAAAAGTTAGATAAAAAACAAAACTGATTGGCCATTGATAAAAATAAATATACACTAATGTTCAAATATATTATGCCAATTCTACAAGCTCATAGAAGTCAACAAGCCATTTTTCCTTATACTCATTAAAGAATATTTAATTTTAGAATTGCTTATTTTCCGCCATTATTCATTGCTACAGCATATATCAAATCATTTATTTTTCTACAATAGCAAGTAATAATCTCTGTCTTAATTTATAGTCCATTATATTGATTTAGTTTATTGATATTAGATAAAAAATCTCAAACAATATTATTTACAATTTCTGCCTCATTGGCTTTCATTCAGACTGAAAGTATTGCTATAATTCATCCATCCATGGATTAATTGATTTACTTATAAAATCACTGCTTACACAAATGATTGTCAGTAAAGGTCACACATCATCATTGTCAATAATGTGGTGATGGTAATAATAAAAAATGCATAATGGGATACACTGAAAAATACAATATAGTGTCACTTACAAACTAATAATTTGGTTAAAGAGATATAACATATAAATATAGGTTGTTGGTGGATTTTTTTTTGTTAGGTTTTATCTTAATTTGAATCTACTTTTAAAACCATTTTTATCGCTACTATTTCCAGTGGGTATATGAGTTCTGAAAAAATGTAGGCACTTAATTGAAAATTCAACATAAAACATAATTCTTTTAGAATTAGCAACTTAACTATTATCATTCATCATTACTATCAGCTATGATAATGATAATAAATTATCATTCTTTTAACAGTAATATTCTAATGCACATGCTTGCATCAAGTGAGAATGAGTAATAAGTTCATATGAGATATATTAAGTTCTCTAGCCAAAGTTAAGTTGGTTAAATGGAAAGTAGAGTACTAAAATCAAATAATAACATTCAATTTTACCATTTCTTTAACATGGTTTAATCTAACATTTCAAATTGGAACTATTATAAATTTGTACAATTGATTTTAATGATGTAAGAATTCAATAATGTTTATGAATTCAATTCTAAAATTGATATAAAAAATAAGACTAAGTTAACTTGAAATCATTGACAAAAAGTAAGACAATTGAAATTGATGATACAGAATCAAATATTTTGTTAAAAAAATTAACAAAGAATCAATAAATTACTGAACAAATTATATCAATGTGAAAAATTATAAAATGATATACATTTTGGAATAAATCAATTTTTATTTCTTTACACAAAAAAAAAGAGTCTTAGAAAAGTATAAATATTATTATACAATACGTTACATTTTTTTCAAATAAATTTATTTAGAAAATCATACAATACCTACAACAGCCTTATAATTAAAAGAAATGCCAGCTATACAAGCTGAAAAGGCCAAAAAATATGAGGAATAAGACTGTATGTAATTTATTGATTATAATCATAGTATTCAGTTTTCATATTGAAGATGTAATGAGGGAAATCAGAATTAATGCAGACAAATGTGGATAAGGGGGTCCTCAGATGAATATCATCAATCTTAAATATGAGACCCCATCACATTTATACTTGAAAATAAAAATAAAAGTTCATATTATGGCTAAATATAAGGAAAACAAAGATTCCAATAATAGCATCAAAAATAATTTCCTAATTGATAATATAGGCATAAAAATAAGTGATGTTTTTTGCCACCAATAAAGAACCCATTAGATATAATATTCATTATTTACTAATATTGAAAAGTTTTGCAATGAAAAATTCAGACAGGTTTTTAAATATTAAAGCCAATCTTTACAAATAATGATTACAATTATTTAATTTAAACTCTCATGTTTTCTGTTACTATCTATAGATTAAAAGGTTGAATATGGAAAAAGGTTACAAAAAATGCCTTAAACTTTAGTTCATACTTGATTATATCTAACAAAAATTCTTATTTGAATATGGATAATCAGGTATCTAATGAGTTTGATCACCTCATGATCATGTCACAAAAGATATCTGGATCATATGATGAGTGATCAAAATCATTAAAAAAGTGAAAAAGTTAGTGATTAAAAAAAATGAATGACCAAAAATGGACTCTACCATATATAATGAATGTGCTTTTCAGCAACCTGAAAAATCAAAGAACTTGTAGAAAAAATGTTATTTATATGATCTATATGGATTTATATCATTATAATAGTATCCAATAATAATATTATTATTAAAATTAAGACACTAAACCAAATTATGATAAGAATGCGGCAAGTAATGGAAAAATGACAACAATAATAATCAAATATTAATTTAATGATTGAAACACACAAGTCATAAATAAAAGTTTACTATTCAATATTCTATTATCTTCTTAGTACTGCACAAAGTATTTGCAAACATCAAAAGATGATATATCATTAAAATAAATAAGTAAGGAGTTAGTTTCTTTCACAATTTATTCTTTCTTCATCAAGTGTGGTCACATATATTATAATAGATATAGAATGGTGGCTCTGATATTGGTGACCTTACCACGTGGTAGTGATACAATAAACATTTACACAATTTGCTCCAAGATATTTTATGCAATATTAAATAAATAATTTAGTAATCGAATTTTGTCATGAGTTGATTAATTTAATGTATAAATCTAACTAAAAAAGTACTATCAATAATTATAATGACAAATTTTAAAATTACAATTTCATGGGAAAAAAAAAAAATACTGAAAGAGTAATGCAATAATAAATACTGTTTTTATAAAGTAAAAAAAAGAGGGAGCATTATAACTATTGCAAAGCAGGAAAAGTAATATCTCACCCAATGAGAGCACTTTCATGGCATCAGTGTCAGTAATTAGAATTAATAAAAGTGGAAATAACCAATGCATGGAACAAGTGAATAAAAGAATATATTTATTAAATGAATATCCATGTAGTATGGTGTATTGATCAATACATTTATCAAATATGCTCAGACATTTATTTTTCCCAAATAGCTGCTAATTTTTTAAGCAAGCTTAAGCTTTTTTACTTTTTATCAGATTAAAAATCAGACATAGAACTTGAAAATGTAAAATAGTTATATGGAGTTTTTAAGCAAGAATACATTTTTATTTTTGATAATTAATCCAGTTAGCTACCTAATAAAATTCTATGAATAAATTTCTAGCTATTCAGAACTGAAAATATCCTAACATAATACAGAAAAAAAATGAGTCAATGTGTATCTGTAAAAAAACAAAAAAACAATTATAATGTGATGCAACTTTTATTACTAGTGAAAAGGATGTAATACACTTATAACTACTGTAATACACTTATAACTACTGCTCATTACCTTTTTACTAGATTAAACTTCCTCAATAATTTTTGGCAATCACATGAGCTAACATTGTTTAGATTAAATAGCTAATGTTGATATTGATTCCTGAACATTTTTATGGTTGTTCAGATTTTTCAATAGCAAATTCAATATTAAGATAACAAATTATCAATCTTCTTGTTTCTAATTATCTTCGCTTATATTTCACATTTTCGAAATACTATGTTAATTTCAAATAAATGGTATCATATCCTATTAGCCTAAAATAAAATTATTTCAGTGTGGACTTTGTATCTCAAGTGCCATTCTTTTCTTTTGTAAATAGCATTTTAAAAAGATTTCACAACTTCTTAGTTGCAATCATAAAATAAATAATTTTGAAAGTTTGATATAATTTTTGTAGATAAATCTTTATATCAAAGAATAAATATTTATTTCTAATTTTTTGATCAGTTTAAAATCTACTAACATTTGCCATAATCTCTGTCTTCTCATTAAAGTGATAGTCTCATCTATGGAATTCATTTACTTTTATGCATCGTTAGTTAACAATCACTCTTTTCTTACACAACATATATAAAAAAATCTAAACATTAACTAGTAAAGATTTTTCAGTCTATTCATCCTCCACTCCATCTCAAGCAACTGATACACATGTAAAAAAGATATATCATCCCTAATATATATATTTCATACAGAACCAGCATTAATCAGCTGGGCCAGATTATAAGTTCCCATACATATATACAATTGGTGCTTAGTTTTATATTAAGATAAGCAATTTCTCAAATTTTAATGTACAGGCTTCAATCCTCTCACCCTTCCAAATATTCAGCCATCCATTTCATTGAAAACTGATGAAGGAATATTCAAAACCCTTATAAGATTTGATATTGTAGTCATAGCCATGTAGATATTATGTCAGTCTAACTTCTCATATGGTCAGACCATTACATATCCATATGCTTAAGATGAAGTGGAAGATGAATAGATTGAAAAATCCTGAGTTCAAATCTCTCTAATTACAGATACAAGAAATATTCAGTATAAGCAATTACATACTGCCTTAGACTTAACTAGTAAAATATTCACAGGATTCATATTTTGTGATTTCCTAAAAACAGGTTTATAATTTCAAAGAGTTTTTTAAAATCAAATCCACAGAGATCAAGCAATAAAACACTTAATGGTTCTCAGGATAGCTTTTATTATTTCCAAAAAGTTTTAAATGCATATCATTATAGTATTCTGTAATCATTATAAAATAATGAAAAAAATATTACAAATATGAAAAAAAAACTTCATTGTTACCAAAAACTAAAGGTTTTCAATTAGTCATCCATCCAAGTACTATCTGAGTGTAATCATTCATAATATTAATAATCAGAAAAGATTAATAGTAATTATACTGTTAAAATATTGACACATTAAAGCTGATGCTACATTTAGTGTGACATAAGAATACTATATTTTTCTTACAACTGTCATTACATTTTAAGAGAATTCTTTATTGGTAAAGTCTAACAGATTATAGTAATGACTTAAATAATTTTTAACAGATTTATTTACAAAAATATAAATCCAAGAGGAAGGGGATAGGTAGTAATAGAGATAGAAATGGTACTTCTATTACTTTGCAGTAACTTCAATAGTTCATGATGAGAAAAGATTGTTTTGAAAAGGATTTTATTTTCACATTGGGCCATAATTTATTTTATTTTAAAAATCCATTAAAAAAGTTCTTAAATTTAGCAAAGTACATGCAAATAAAAATAACGATTAACTTGAAAATTTTGCAACAAATTTGAAATAATAGAGAATAAAAGATATACATAGAATTGTATTTATGATTGAATATTCAACAGTTTGGATTATCAACATTATATAATATTAAAAGTTTAAATAAGGATAGCAATACATATTACAACCAATAACATTTATTTCTAGATTAAGTATTTTCAGAAACTTCAATTTATTTTGATTGCTATTCAAGAAGAAATGTAAAATAAAATTATTAAATATTTAAATGAAAATAACATTATTACTAAAAAAAATAGAAAAATTACAAATGAATAAAATATTGCAATTTGCTCTGAAATACTTTTTTTTTTTTTACTTTTTACTAAATATGAATTTTCATGATTGCTAAATATCAATTAGTACTATTACACATACTAAGAATTTATATGAAATACAATTTCTCTTCACTCCTTAATTTTTTATGCATTAATGATATATATAATATCATTTAAGACACTTTCTATAGTTATTTTTAACAATGCATTTTTTTATTTCTTGATAATATTTTCTAACATCTAATCAATTGAAAGTAAATATAGAAAGTGTATTAAATGGTAAAATTTTACATGCAATTAATATTTTTATGCTCATATTTAGAATCATTAATTTTGAATTTATATATTAAAAATAAATTTTTTAAATAAAAAAAACTTACAAATATTGACATTTTTCACTCTCTAAGGTGTCTTTATTTGTAACATTTATGCAGAATATAAAGATATAAATTACCTCCATTAATGGCCTCCTTACATGCTGCATTAACAATCTTTGAATTGCAAGATATTTTTTCAGCTAATTTAATAGCCTCATTGACAACTTGATCCACAGGAAAGACTTTACTCACAAGACCTAGAATAAAAAAAAAATAAAAAAACTATTTCTTTAGAATAACTCTTGAATACTAGATACTATGATTTTTTTCTTTAGAGTTACGTGAAATGCAATAAAAATCTATTATAGATAATGATCAAGTAATTACTATTACACTACTAAGAGAATTACTGGAATTAAAAAATCTGTCTTCCTGTAGATCATCACTCCATTCAATTGCAATTTTTTTCTATTTAAAATATTTATTCTAGGTGGTTTTTAGTAGGAGAAATATTAAATCAAGGCTAAATTAAGAAAATCCAGGAAGATATTTGTTTTACTGTACTGATTAAAGAGTTATTACCATTTAGTGAGCACTAATTATATTCTTATCAAATCATGGAAATACTGTATATAGAAATATGTATATTTCCAGTGATTGTCTAGTTACATCCTTACCATTGCTATTAAGGAGGCATTATTAAATTTAAAAGATATTCATGATTTCATCTGCTGTATTCCCAATATTTAGATCAGAGATCTTAATTTCTTTTCTTGTTACAACTTATTTTGCTAACAAAAGAAGTAAATAATATCCTCCTCCAGGCTATGACTTGAAAGAACTGTAAATATTGAACAAATGAATCCACCTATTCTTGGTAGCTCTGATGTTTATAAGCATATCTTTGTCAACATTGTTTGTAACTCAGAGTGAAATTAAATTTTCAACCAGATGGAATATGGCATTTAAGAGCTATTAAACTCACAATTACTTATACAATGTTGAAGACAGCATCTTACTTTTAACACCTTGATTTTAAGAATTAGACAAGATTTAAAATGTAAACTTTAAATTAAGCATAGCTTAATGTATACGTAAACAAAGAGAATAAATCACTCTCCTCCAGGCTATGAATTTAGAATGCTTTCAAATTTTAGTCTGGAAGAGGATGATTTACCCCTTTTGTTTACATATACATTGAGCTATGCTTAATTTAAAGTTTAATTTACTTTGTTATAATAATGCTGTAGTGTTATCAAATTATTTGTGAGATTTAGAATCTAAGCAAAAGTACCCCGAATCCAATCATGCCCGAGATACACAGGTCAGGAGCAATCATGAATTCTAACCCATCTGCCCATTCCCCAAATCTATAACACTATGAACAACACCCACAGGGATACCACATAAATTCATTATATCCTGGCGCGGTGCTACAATATTTTACATGAGAACTCAACTGGTGATGATGATGATGAGAGAGCTTGAGAGAACCCAATATATCAAGTTAAAAGTATACATCAATATAAATATTATTAAGGAGATTCAAACAGCTGGATTAAAGTTTAAAATATAAATATTTATTTGGACAGAATTCAAGATGATTTTTATATATATAATCAACTCCACGCTTGTAAAACTTTCTTTTCATTATAAACATTTAAAAAATTTGATACAATTATTTCTATTTTAATAAATATTAATTTAGTGTGGCAGTTACAATACTGAACAGATATTTAAAAATAGGCTTCTATTCAATGTTACAAAAAATGGATTTATTGGAGTGGTTTGGTGGACGTTTATTACATAAAAAAAAATATTTAAAGATACAATAGAGTTTCGCTGATAATATGATTTCAATATAATGCATTTAGCATTTGATACATAAGTTTATTTTCATTTAGAGATTTTATTTATAACAAATAAAATAAGATTACATTTTGATCAGTAGACTAAAACATTATTTATTTTACATTTTCAGCATTTAACGATAGAATATAGCAAAACTCTATAATTGCGGGAACAGCTTATTTTAATAAAGGGGAGGGCAGCTTCATGAGAAGTTGGATTTAAACTCCAACAAATAAAGAGAAAAAACATTTTATTATCACATATCATTACGATTTATTTTGCTAAATAGGCTAGAAACTAACTATAAGAAATGGTGGTGCTAGCTTAATATCAGTGAGAAGAAATGGCACATTTGGCCTAGACAGGGTCATTCTCCAAATTTTTTAAAGATGGTATACACCAGCTTCATCCTAAAGCAATACAGGAAGAAAAGTTAGGTAGGAAGTTTCTATGGGTTGGGACATGGTGCATTCATACAGAGCTTCATCTACTCTAACCTGCATGTTTTAGAAATAAATGTAGACTTCTATTATGAATGAGAACACTAAAGACAAGGCTTTAAATCCCTGGAATGAGGTACAGGCAACTCAAAGCAGTATCTAAATATATATTTTGAGGATAAAAATGAGAAATGAAGAGGATCACGACTCCCTGGAATGAGGTACAGGCGAATCATATCAAAGCCCTATGTGGCTTGTGAATAAACTGACATATGCTAGCAACGCTATCATAATAACATAAAATCACTGAATTTAAATATTAAAGTAAAGCCTTAAATGGTTTAACAAATATGTAATGATATGCTAAAATAATGACCCACATAAGCTAAAGTCATTGATCATAAATTAAACTATCATTAATGAAGCATGTATGTAACGATATATAAATATGTCGATACATTAATTTAAAATAAAAACTTAAAAGTTCGCAAATAAAAGTAAAAAACTAAACGCTAAAATTAAAATGTTTGTTAAACGTATATACATTCGCACAGATGCCAAACTTTAAAAATATTTTTTTAAAAAAAAACAAATAAATAAGTATTTGAACGTACTTTTTTATAAAAAAAAAGTACAAGATTTAAAAATAAAAACAGGTATTAATTAATTCTTGTAATCTGTAATTGGAAATGATTGTATATAAATTGTTTGAAAAGCAAGCTAGCCTTGGGCTCTTGTATAATTAAAATGATCTGATGAAAGATAGATAAGAAGAAAAGAGAAATTAGCTTGACCAATGGAAGCACTAAGCCTTGGCTCGGACCCTAACGAAAGTGATGGATTAGTGATGTTTTGTTGATTGAATCCGTGTGGATTAATATAAAAAGGGAAATACAGTTTTTTCGGACAGTTCCAGCATTGTGTTTGAGAGTTGTGGTAGGACGCACATACCACACTCTCTATTTAAAAAAAAAAAAAGGAAAAGACTGTGATACCTTAAACCAGCTATTGCCATCTCCAGAACATTATCTTCCAATGGAGGCATCATGGGAATTAAAAGCAGAAACCTGGACTCTTCTACCATAAGCTATATTGACATGAACTCTAAATTTAAAAATAATTAAGAACTTTCGTTCAAGCTTATGAACTTCTATCTGACTTTTTTAAGTTTAAAATCAAATTAATAATGTTTAATTTTATATGTTTTCCGATTGATAAAAATCATTTCCATTTTTTTTTTTTATTGTATAAATTATTTATTGTTTAAATTTTAAATGATGAAATTTAGGTTGGGTATAGACATTGCATAGATTCGTTAGCGGTTGATTATGTTGGAGTTTTCACATTTGATTAGAATATATAGGTCAACGATGTTAATGCAGGCATCTTACGATGACTGTCATGGGACCTTGTGTATTCCCTTTCGCAATTGACATTATCGATGATTTTGTATTTTGATCGATTGTGTTTAATTTGGATGTTTTTGACCATGGAATCTGTGCAGCCGATCTATATTCGACATTATAAAACAAATTGTATAAAAATAATCTGTGCGAACGTATTTAAATGTTAAATTTAAGTCGGGCGTGAATGGCTATATAGTTTTGTAAAGTTATATTAAGGGAGGGTAATCTTAGGTTATTCATTTCGTAGTTGAATTGGTTCAATGGATTGGATATATTGTGTAATTGTAGATGTAGTATGAGATCCGCTACAGGCAGAATTATATATATATATGCCAAACACCTTCTGTTTGCCTATGGATGGGTTTGTAAGACGGCAAAGGACCGCAGTCCATTCCTATGGAGTTTTATGTTTATTGTTCTACTCGCCAACAGATGTGACATTCCTGTTGGTGGAGAGACAATGTCTTCTTTAATTCTACTTACTGATCAGATGTACATTCCTGACAGTATAGTATTTTGTGTTGTCGTATTTTCATACTACATTGAATACATAAATGTATCAGATGGATTGGGGCCGGTTTGATTGCGAAATTTGTTGCCTAAGGTTAAATCAGGGAAGAATATTTTCTTTTCAAATGCAGATCTATGTAGTCTATTCATACTCGACTATCTAAATAAAATATTAAACTCATTGAAACTTAGTTAAATGTAAAATTAAAAGTTAATAGAAAAATCTAAAATGTTGAACTTATTCCTCAAATTAGAATGATTTTATATGTGTGTAAATAAATATTTTTATGTGTTAATTTCTGGAAGTGGCTTTTATTTATTTATATTTAAGATATAAATTAAGTTATATTTTATTATCTCTGCTACTCCACTGAGCTAGTGACTTGGGCTAACGATCTGAATATTTAAATAAAGTGGAATCTTAACAGCGCGTATCTGCCTACTCTATAAATTTTTCTAGGTTTAAATGCCTAGATGGCGCCCTCGTAGAGCAGATATCGTAGTTTGCAGTTAGATTTGATCTTCACTTGCATTTCGATCGTTATAGTAATGATATGCTAAAATAATGACCCACATAAACTAAAGTCATTGATCATAAATTAAACTATCATTAATGAAGCATGCATTGCTCCCCTTCTTGAATCAATATTTTAATATAGGAAACAAAAACTAAAATTCACGCACTTAATAGTCCAAATTATAAAACATATTTAAGTTGCCATTCTTTGTGGCGATGATGATCAATAAGAAATTAATAAAACTAATGGACACCAATATCTATCCCAGATTGCAAAAGTATTTATACATTTTGTATAAATTTACGATAAAACATTTATTTAAAAAAAAAACAGATATTCATTTAAAGTACAAACCCAATCTTATGAGATATTTAAAATAACAAGAACCCATTAATCCCCCCCCTTTATATTCCACAGTGGGATATAAAAGTTCATAAGACTAGATTTGATTGGCATTTACAAATAAAATTAAATGAAAAATATAAAAATATTATTAAAATTAAATTATAACCACACTAAACTATAAAAATAATAAAAAGCGTGAGTTGGATGACAGATTAGTTTTGATAGTAGAGAATTGATACAAAAGATTAACAGACTCGCTGATTAGTGAGTTTTAAAAAAAATTAAACATAAAGAAACATTAGTTTACAAATTAAATTACAAACACGAATTGGCTAATGAGATTATACTGTCTTTGGGCTGGTTAACTTCAGGATTCTATGAAGTATTGACGACTCTTCTATGGCATGCAGCATTCTTTGATGGCATGGTCACTCCTGAAAGGTAAGAGCTACATCTTGGCATGAGTCAGGCTGAAGACAGAGGGGAAGGCAGCTTAGGCCCCTCAAAAATTTAACAGATGTGAAGTCATCTAGCAATGATTAACCAAACTCTGATACAATAGATTTTTAGCCCTATTTATGTCAGTTTTTGGCCCCTCAGAGGATGTTTGTTTTACACTTTCTTTCATGGGGTTTGACACTTATTTGCGTTGTCGACTTTACGTCCCTCAAAATTCGTTATTTTTGAGCTACAGAGATCGTAATACACTTGTTTTGAAGCTTAGCAAAAGTCCTGTAAGATGCTGCCCTCTCTTGAATTATTTTACAAGTAAAAAATTAATACTAGGAGCATTTAAAAACAAAACAAAAGAAGAATGCCAATTCTGATTGGCTGCACCATCCATTCTCGATCCTTATTGGCTGATGATTACGATAAATATTTTTTTCACCGCTGAAAATGAAAATACATGTTTTAGACTTTTTTTTTAATAATTTTTCACATATTATAAATTATCTTCCTAAAATCTACTGAAAATATAGTTATTGCACAAAAGTAGTAAGGTTTTATTAAAAAATTGTATACTTTACACGATTGTAAATTGAAAAACAAAGCTGCGATAGCAATAATTTAAACATCCTGTCAAGAGTTTAGACTGCCCCAATGTTTTAGAATATTTTTCTGGCATTTATTTAAATATTATAATGTATTTTGGTTAAAAATATAATTAGTTTTAGAAAAACGCTAATATTTTACTAAAAAATTTGTAACGGCAAATCTGGGTGGGATATAAATGACATTTGCATTAGTTGTAATTCGCTTGTAATGTTTTCTTTAATTTTTCCACTTTTGAATATTTTTATAAAATACAAATAAAAATAGATTTTTGAAAGAACTTTCGTTTACTTTCCTAACATTACAAATAATTAATATACTTTTTGAAAACGAAACTAAAATTAATATATATTAAAAGATGAAAATATTTCTACCAAAGAGTTTGTCATTTGACCAATTAAAACCAATTAAAAGTTTCAGAGTTTTACTTCACTTGTCCAATAATAAAATTGATCCAGGAAAGTGTTAACTTACAAGAGTCTTTTCTCTATTGTTAGTAAAGATACAGTCATGAGATAACTGTCCAAAATCAATTCAAACCAATTTCCAGTTTGGAAATGGATTTGATAAAAAATGTTAATAGCTAACTAAAATCCATTAGCTTTGTTTTAGATTTTACTTTTCTTAACTTTAATTTACAAATTTCTTTTTTTTTTTAAATCATGAAACAAACTTCCCATCCTTTAATTATTTTTAGACAGTCAACAATTGCACCTTCCATCTTGAATTTATATGTAGTTTTATGACAAAAATAATTACAAAGTATTAAAAAAATACAATTTTAAAAAACAAAAAAAATTATTTAGTATTTTTAATTATATATATAAGCTCCTATAATATCTGTATATATCTGAGCCACATCCATAAAAATTAATATTTAAAATAATTAAAAAAATTTATTTCAGATTTGTATTTATAAATCTCATAGATGCTTCTCAAAAATACACGTATAGTTTATATACATTTTACAACAACAACAAAAAAAAGGGAGCATGATGACATGTGGCCTGAGGCAGAACAGTAAAATTCGATCTTGAACAAAGGTCAACTGTTTCATTATAGTAAGTGGGGGGAAAATGCTAAAAAATACAATCTTTCGTCTATATTCTAATTTGCTTGTGTGTGTAGTGCAAATGTTCTCAAAGATGTTTATTCTTACTAAATAGATAAATAAGAACAAAAAAGCTTAGCACTTTCGAAGAGTCCAGCCTTCATAATCATAGCTTGACTGCTAATAAGGTTAATGATATGTAAATTTATGCTGATTATGCTAGACATTCCATTTCCTTGATAAAGCATAGCATGTGTCTTTCATGTTTATGATGTCATTGTCTCTGGAGATGAAGAAGGTTTCCTTGACTTTTCTTTTGAGGTCATGTCTCTCTCTGCACATGATTGTGGGGTTATCTGGAATACACTTGTGGTGGCTTGTGTTTGCTACTGAAATATTAAATTCTAATTTTTTTTATCAATATAATTCATCAAATATTAGTGATTGTAATATTAAGATTCTGAACACTAATATTTTTCTTTTTTAAATGAATAAGCTCTCCTTCAGATAGCTTAATAATATAAACTTCTTATTAATCTACATAACAGAACTTATTTAATTCTAAATAATGCTAGGCATATTATAAGTCTATTCATAATTTAATTAAGTCATACAACATAAAAAAATAAAGCAGAAGACATTTCTATTATTTAATTGATTTTATGAATTTTTATTTAACAGAAAGTTATATAAACGATTGTACTAAATTCACTTTTAGAAAAATACTTGAACAGGGATTTGAATTTTTTGGAATTCCTTAGTCTACTGCTACTAATTGATACCTTAAAAATTGATTACATTTTAATGATTATCTTTTGTCTTGATGCAATTTTAATACTGTACTATGTTTTAAATACCTGTTATTTCTTTTCAATTTCTTTCCTTATTGGAGTAGGCTAGGGGCATTATCTTAAAAACAAACTTATAATTTCTTGTGAAAACAATATTTTGATATCCTTCAAAATCAATAAATAAATTGAGTTTGGTTATTAAAGAACCAAAGACACGAAAATGTATGACTATATAAGCTGAGATTGTGTTTTCAATTTTAGACTCATAGTTTTGTAGTTAAGTAGAAATAAAAGGTGGCTGCTGGAGGGTTGCATTAGATCCTAAGATCTAAGTGCAGTGCTCTCAGATCCAAGGCTCCTCACTGATGAAAGCCACAAACTAGAAACTAGTCTGGGGATATTGGATGAGTAGGCACTAGATAGGGTTTTATGTACAAGCCTTCTGGCATCCACTGACTACTCTGGCTTGCACTAAGTGGCACTACTGCATGGAGTTTTGCCTGTTTAATAATAGTTGTGAGCAAGCATAAAAAATGGTGATCATGTGATATATGGCAAAGCTTTGCAAGTATAGTAAAGACAATGTTCAAAAAAAGAATTGGAAATACAAAATGAGAAAGAAATGAATAAATGGCATGATAAAAATAAAAAATAAACAAATACCATGTTTTACAAAGAAACATCACATGATCTCTATCTCCCATGCTTGCCTTGCACTGCATACATTGATTACTCTGTCTTGCTTTGAGTGGCACTATACTGTATGGAGAGAGTTTTGCCTATTTTATAAAGAAACATGTAGTAGGGTTGTAATGTTGATGTGTGTATAGTATAGAACAATAAAAAAACAATAAATACATTAATGATTCAACAAATGTTGGATAATAAAAATAAATTTAAAAGGAATAAAAATATCTTATATTTATTTCCAACATTTACTGACATTTCAATATTTATAGCACTATTCCAGATGAACATAATAAACTGTATACAACTTTCTTCCTGTCATTATATTTAATCAATTACATTTTTATTGGAATTTCTGCTGTATTAAAATCCATTAAATAACTATTAAGGTAATTTACCAAAAGTTTTCTTTCTTTTTTTTTCACACAAAATTTCAATTTAATTTGATATTTTATTAATTTACTAGGTTTGAGCAATAAAGTCATGCAATCCTAAATCTATCAATATATATATAAAGTAGTTTATCAATAAGCTAGTTATTTTAAATTAATTTTTTTTAATCTCAATTTAATTATGAAAAGTTTCAAATATTCATTAGTAACCCTTCATTTTCTATAAAAGCTTAGATAATAAACAAAATACCAGATGGTAGTGCAATCAAATGTAAAATGACTTCTATTACTAATTTCTAGAAATTTAATCTATTTCAAGCATAAAATAGTTCCAAGAGAAAGATTGCAATAACACTCAATCTAATGTAACAGTACAGAAGTGAGTGCAATAAACACACACCTATATAGCCACAGATTGATGCTAAATATGTAATAATATAGCAAAAGCATGCCTGTACCGTGTAGTGACAATGATCATGTATCCATCCACTTTTCATGATGGATTGCTAAATATGTGACTGTATATAACTGAATTAAATAAATGATCAGTGATGATCATATATGATCAGACCTCACTTTGGTACATCAAATCTGCCATAGTATATCACAATAGTTTTAAATATATTTGTGCATATATATAGTAATTATTAAAGCATTATTTTTAAAGACATACTTTCACAGAGAGAAGAAATAATTATATTAGGCACTATATTCTCTCTGAATAAGTCAAATGATCAATAATAATGACATATATCTATATACATTACAATCCAATTAAAGAATTTAATCAATAATAATACAAACTTTCACAATTTATGAATACATGATTTCAAGACATCATTTACTAAACATATATATATAAAATATTGAATAGAGAATAAAAAGTAATGACAAGATTTTTAAATAACAAAATATTTAATTAATAAAAATAATGGTTAATATAATAATAATTATAAACTTTATACATATATTTATTAAAATATGACCAGCTGAATACCCAAAAAAGATAATCTAACTATACTTTGTTATAGTGTTAATTTAGTGTGCAATGGAATGCATCCTGGGTTAATATTTATTTAAAGTATCATTTAAATATAACTGTACATATCAAAAGTAGTATATATAAATATAATTTGAAAATGTATATAAGAAAAATTATTAGACATACAAATTAAATTACATAAATGAGACAGACCCCTGAAATTTTTTAACTAGACTTTTGTATAAAAACCTATGTGTATATATACATTAGTTAACATTCACAGTTAATGAATGCTTTTCCATGCATGGAAATCTTTTATACATAAGATGAGTTGTAACTTTAGTTAATCAAGTTTTTATTAATTTAATTTCATGGACTCTTTTACCTTTTAAATAAAAATAATTTCTTGGTTAATTATAGATATATTCACACAAATTACATTTAGACAATATAGAAAGTATAAACTATTGACTTTGTTCAGTGCTAGTGAATTTTCTTGCAAACTATAATGGCAGCCCATATTTTTGTATGTCTACAATTTTGGGGGGCCTCCCAACAAAATGTTTACAAAAAAATGCCTCCTAGGAAACATATTTAATGTTTACATTTTATTTTTATTATTGTTATTTTAAAAAAAGAAAATATTGTGGAAAAATTAATTACAATATTTACAGTTTATTTTCTTTTTTCTGGATTAACTTATTAACAGAAAAATGAAAAAAATTAAATATAAGTACAATATTTACACTTTATTCTTCTCAGCAGCATACAGTCATATCATGACCATTAATGCATACTTTTCAGGAGACCAGGATTCATACCTTTGGAAATAGTCCATGGTTAGGAAGGTTCCAAACTTTTATCATTATGACAATTTACAAAAAAAAAAACTTCTGACAAAAAAAAAAATGTGCTGAATTGAACCAAAGTATGATAATATTAAGAGTCTCATAGCTTCCAATGTTATAATATAAGTAAAAAAAAAAATTGAAATAAAATGCCTTAATGAAATTTATCAGAATTTATTTATTTATTTTTTTGATTTAACAATCAATTTATTAATTTTGTTTTAATTTAACAATTAACACATCTTTAGTAGATGGTAGGCTCTCAAAACTGTATACACCTGGGTCTCGTTTTATGCAGTAGATAGGTTCCTCAGAAAATGCGCACAAAAGAAATCGCACAGAAATAAATGTAGCTTACCTTGAAAAATGGGGATAGGTTCCCATAATTTTCTGAAATTGGCATAAAAGCAAAGCAACAAAGAAAAATTACTTTAAAATTCGCATTAAACAAATAAGGAAATAAAGTACAACTAATAAAAAATTTCAAATATATGAAAAATATTAATATAAGACAAACTTTTTTTACTTTTCTTATTAACTACAGTATTTCATTTTACATTTTTTCATACTTATTTTAATCCATTATTTTACAATGTGGGTTCGTTTATGAACTAGTAAAAAATCAGATTCGTGATGTGTTATACAACTAGCGCCACTTCCAGTCTTGTACTGTTTCTACATTAAAAAAATGAGATGGCAATCAAAACAAAAAGATTAGACATCATTCGAAAGATTATTTTCAGTTTATAAAATCAATAAAATCTTCGTTATTATTTATTTTAAAAATCTAAAAAAATATTTATTTCTGTTAATATCTAACAAAATACGCTTTAAAAGTTTAAAATTTTTGAATATTTATTGCGATATTTTTATACATATGTATAAATCTATTATTATTATTTACTAATTAGTATAAGTAGGTTATTTATATAGAAGCTAAGTTTCTAAATACAGCTTATGGCCATATTAATATAAGCTGCTAATATAACATTATATTTTTGAAAGAAAAAAAAAGTATTTCAAGTCAAAATAAGTTATTAATAATTTAAATTTCTTGATATCTAATAAATATAATGAAATATGAAGGATATTAAGAAGACACATGAATCACATAACTTCAAAATTGCATTAAAAAATCCATATAAAACGAGACCCAGGTGTACTTATCAAAAATACGGGCTGCCATCTTGGTTTCCAGAAAAATTCACAAGTACCTTTTTTACATACTTATTTCTCAAATAACTCTAGACTTCCCATGCAGCTAGCTTGAGATGAAATTCCCCAGATATTAGTCTTCAGTCATTTACCGAAAATTGGAAGCAAGTAATCCAAAAAAAATTCTTAGCTGATTATCTTTACATGTTTGAAAATAATAGCAATAATTGTCTAGGTTTAACCTACAAATCTTTTTTTTGGATAGCAGTCTTCTACTGCATATGCTATTATTACTGTTTTTAAAAAATAATAATTATTAATACTATTTTTCCAGCTTGCAGGATTTGATATTCCTACATTATTGGAAGATAATTTCCAAAAACAAAACTAAGATAAAATAACCTGTTATTAAAAACAAATAAACAAATTTATCTTTTCACTCAAAAAAAAAAATTCAGAAAAGTCATTAAACACCATAATTAGATTTTACAAGAACTAACTCTCTCTGAAACAAATCTTACCTATTTTTCCAATTAACATTAGAAACTTCATTATTTTGAAATAAACAAAAATACAATTAAATAAATGTTTCTATATTTATTTTGCCTAAAATAACCATATATTTGAATAAATATTATAAAACTTATAAGTCTATTTTTTTTAAATCAAAGGAAAAAAAAATCATTTACTACTTTTCACTATTAAAAGAAAATAAATAAAAAGGTACTTGGGTATAATCTGGTCAATCAAGCTCAATAGTAGTTTTGTGTTCTTAATTATACAATTTCAGGGGCATAGAATAAATTTAAAAACAAAATGGCTGAAAAGAAGTGACCTTATTTAATATTTCCAGTTTTATTTTTACTATTATAGTTATTTTAAAAAAGACAATTTTCTGCCAAAATTGGAATATTCCACTTTATTTCTTAATATGTTTGAGAAAGATCCCAAAATTTCAGCATTACCCCAAAATGATAGTGACCAAAGCTGACTAAGCAAAGTATGAAAATGATTCAAGCTTGCCAGCATTTAAACATTATAATATAAATTTTTTAGGCATTATAATATAAATTTTTAAAAAAATTCAACAAATTCTTCAGAATGGAATTTCTAATCAATTTATTAATTTTTTTAAAACTTAACTAATATATATTCATCAAAATAAAATTAGAAAGAAAAAAAGATAAATAAATACTTGTAGGGCTCCAGAAATTGTATAATTAAAAAAAATAACCTTTGCTGAGCTTTGTTGATTGGATTATACACCTAAAACCATCCATGTAATGGATACTGGATGAAAAATATCAACTACTGTTAGGTACTAAATCAGCAACCAAATATTTTAGTGAACCTCAGTTATGTGCTAACTATAGTCCTTTCACCTTTTGGTAAAAAGAATGATATATACTGAGACAGTTATTTGTCTCATGGCATACAATGCAGTAGTGTATGTACATATATATAAAGTTAAAAGGAAAAATAGAAATAAACACAAACAAAAATTTTTGTAGATATTTTCTATATTACATTGGAATAAAAGTTAAGAATTAAATAATTTTGAATTTTAAAAAAAATTATTATAAATTAAGCATTTAAAAAGTTCTAATTAGTATTTTATTAATTTTGATTTTGAAATTAAAATGAGCATGTTTCTGTTTTACAATAAATATACTGGTAATTATAAAATTTTACTATTTTGATTAAAGAAATTTTTTTAATTAAAGCTTACATAATATATTTTGACAAAAGTCCTACAAAGTTGTTTTTAAAAGGATTAAGGTGAATTGAAAAGAATCATTAACTTTTTTCAATTGAGATAAAAAAAAACTTACTTTTAATTATTGTGTGTGTTTTTTTTTAAATTCCACTCTGACTATAAACAGTTGGAAAAAAGATTAGAGCAAAGTTTTACAGAATATGACAGCATGATAACTATGAAATGATAACTGAATGAAAGAAACAGTATATCCAATCATTACTAGTTCACAACAGTAGTTTGGATTCACATGGAAACAAGGACCAGCTCTTATAAGTTTTTATGTATTTATTAGATGGCATAGAAACTGAAAGGATCTCACTGCAGGTCAGAAGTTATTGGATTATACCTTTCCTAAAGATGACAATAATTCAGTCTATGGTTTTAGAAGGGACCAGCTTACCAAAAAATTACCATGTTATATATGTAGTTTTATCTATATGCAAAGAAGCATAGACAAAGGTACTGGATTGTGTATTTAAAGCACTTACAGATATCATCTGGTTTTAAAGGTAAATAACTTTTGACTAAATTATTCAACTAAAAGTATAATAATGGAAAAAATATTAAACGACCATTTCCAATTTTATTTATTAAAAATGAAAGTCAGAAGCTTTCTTTAGTGAAAATGATGATTGTTAAAATTTCTAATTTATAAGTAAAACAATGTCTAAAAACAAAGGATTCAATCAGAATTTTATTTTAAAATTTAAAAAAAACAACAACTCAGAAAACCTTATTGTAAATGAAGAAACAAAATGTCAAAGGGTTTTTTTTTTAAGAAAAGAACTTTCTAAACTGAATCTTATAATTCTTTTTTTTTTAAAGAAAAACTTTTTTTTACCATTAGAAATAATGAATTAATTAATAACTTTATTACTATTCATTTTTTATATATATACACACATATATGTAAATTTTATATATATTTCTGACATTAAATTAATTATGTCTTGTGAAAATATTTTACAGGAATAAGTTTATTTATTAACTACTGAAATATCATTGAGATATAAATGACCATGTGTACTCACATTTGAATGGGTACCCCAATATTAAATTGATCATTATTTATCCATCATTAAAAATGAATAGAATGTTTTATACAGCATGTCTGTGCTTACTTATACAGATATATGTCATGTAAACATCTAAAAATCTCTGTAAATAGTTAAATTAATTATTATGTATTATAAAAATGAATTTCATTTATATGATTATGACAATTCAAATATATATTTTTTATATTATATCGGCATGTCTATGTGCATATATATATATATAGGTGTTTTATGTATTGAGATATTTGTAAATCACAATGTGATAGTTTATTTCTTTTGGTAATAATCAAAATCAGAATGCCAAATTTATATTTATAGCATAGAAGACCTTAATTTCATTTTATTGTTTCTAATTAATAAATTTATATTTCATTTTAAATTATTTCAGTGAATTTAATTAATCCTAAAATAGTTTTAGAATATTATATGTTTGTATTATATCTCTTGCTCACAGTAATAGTTATAGAACTTTTGCTCACTAAGCTGGGTTCATGCATAATGGCCTGTTATATAAAAGGGGTTTAAGTTTAGTGTTATGGACATTCAGTTGATGATGATTTCATTACTTCTCTAATGTTGGATGGTGCAAAGGGAACATTCTTTAAAGTTCATGAACTACACTTCATTTTAATTATTTATTTAAAAATTAAGTTTATAGTGGGCCAGTACATTAATGGTACTAAGTGGCCAGAACATTGATGATGATCAGCATGTTTTAGTATCCCAACATTATTTTTAGTTATATATTCTTATGGATCAGCACTTTTAAGTATGTACATCCAAATTATTATGTTGTATTGCTGCCCTAATTTGGCAAGTTCTAAATAATTAACCTGCTCTATAGTAGACTAATTTCAAATCTAGTCGCAAGATTGACTGTTGATTTTATTGTTAATCATTCATAATGATGAATGATTATTATTTATCTGTAAAGCTGGATGAACATTTATTTTAGTTCTGTGCTGATCTCTCATGCTCATTCTCCTCATATTCATTATTATTCCTTTTATATTTAATATTTATAATTTTGTCATTGACTTGGGGCTGATAATGATGAGTTCCATCATCCCAGGTTCACTCCAAGATTTAATACTGTCACAATACCAAAACAAAATATCACATAACTCTAAGTTTTCAAAGAATATCTATTTGCATTAACAGCAAAAATTCACTCTGCTATTATCTATATAAATGTGACTAATGAAGACACCAAAAACTATTCCAGACATCTGTTTGACAGTTCTACCTACTAACATTTGATTACTTATGCTGAGATACATCTAAAATGATTGATATATAATATATTATTATTCTTAATGCAGATGTTAGAATCAAGACAGAAGAAGAGGTGTAGTATGTTGTTTTGATAAATATATATATACATATATATATATTGTGATGATCGCACATACTGCGGTCACACATATAAATATTAAACATTCACAGAATATTAAATATCATGTTTGATAAAAAAAAAAAAGAGAAAAAAAAAAAGGAAAGAAGAAAAAAAAAGCGAGCTTG